>CABFOQ010012928.1:34148-50778 GCA_900660455.1 Gephyroberyx darwinii | reverse complement strand
GGTATGCCTGCTTTAGTCAAGGTCCATGTCAGGCTTGTTTTCTGTAGTTTCCGAGGTGGGGTTGCCTGTGTTCTCAGCTGATCCCTTGTCCGCAGTGTCATCTTGGGCTTGCTCCTGTCCATTAACGGGCCCATTCTGCTCTGCAGGCTTATCCTCCTTGGGAAGCTCCACTTTAGCCTTGGGCTTGGACACAATGGGATTGCAAGCAGAGAAGAGCTCCTGGAATATTACAGCAAGAAAGACATCACAAAAGGATGAGTAAATTAAAGGAATACAGTTTTGATGAAATAGCTCCATTGGTTTCCGAATCTACAGGCCATGTAATAAAAAATACCTTAACTAAAACATTTTAATACTGAAAAAGGTCTGACTTTTTAGTTTAGATAATGCTAGTCACATACGATAACTAAACATTGTGTACGGTAAAGTGTCAGCACGGAGCTCACCATCTACCGGGGACACGTGGATTATTTTGGTGGTAGTGTTCTTATCGTTTAACAGGTAAAATTGACCAACCGGCGAATCTCAAAAACCCTGGTTTATTCCTTTAACATAAACAACTAGTACAAACAAGATCTTGAGAACAGCAGAATGCAAGCTGGCATTACCATCACAGTGACATCCCATTAATGGTAATCTGACATTACTTAAAACTGCATGAGGCAATTTGACACACGGGTAGCGAGAAGTGAACCGTTTGAATTTTTGAGGACTTCAATAACCAGAAATCATATCATGAGGCCAGCTAACTGCGCACTCCTCTAACCTAAATGTATTCTTAGCAGATGGAAGGGGTGATGTGGTAAAGGAAATCTTTTCACAGCAGTATCAGCCAAGCTTTCTGTCCACAGAGCGCTTGCTCGCTGCTGTTTGGGAGCGAGGTTAATATTTTGCTCTTTAGCTTGAATTTGTGAAATTCAGTGAACAGAGAAAATTTCTCATACCAAACACCCAAACAATATTATTCTTATTATTACAATATTATGAATCTGTGTTGCAGCCCTACTTTGTGATTTAGGCTGATATGATGTGTGTATTTACATGGATATTAAAGCCCAGTACCGGTTTAATATCAATTTCACATATGGGAATCTCTATTCTAAATTTCTTACATTGCAGCAACTTTTATCGATGCTGATATTATGATGCTTTCACCCTCACCCTTGTTTTTGCCTGGATCTCTTTGACTTTGACAGAGGGATCCATGCTCAGGCTCTGCTTGCTTTGCTGGTTCATGGCACTGTTCATCCACATCATCGCTTCGCTGGCCAGCTTGTCCACTTTGTGCACATCTGCCTCATCCAAATGGTCATACTGTTCCTCCTGGGGAGAAAAAAACAACAAGGGAAATGACATCAATATTAATGCTGTATAATGACAACTAATGATGCACAAATTTGGATATACTACATGGCCAACAGTATATGGACACCTGCTCATCAAACATCTCAATCCAAAATCATGCACATTAATATGGAGTTGTTTGTGCTGCTGTAACAGCCTCCACTCTTCTGGGAAGGCTTTCCACTGATTTGCTTCCATTCAGCCACAAGAGCATCAGTGAGGTCGGGTACTGATGCTGGGTGATGAGGTCTGGCTCACAGTGGATGTTCCAATTCATCCCAAAGGTGTTGGATGGGGGTCATGCTGAAACAGGAAAGGGCCTTCCCCAAACTGTTGCCACTAAGTTGGAAGCACAGAATCATCTAGAATGTCATGGTATGCTGCAGTGTTAAGATTTGCCTTCACTGCAACTAAGGGGCGTGAACCATGAAGAACAGCCCCAGACCATTATTCCATAGTATACATTAGAAGGGGTGTCCGCATACTTTTGGCCATGTAGTGTATATAAACTGATGCCTGGGACTTGAACTACTGTGAATATGAGGCAAGTCGGTTTCTGCCAAGGTGATGGATAGAAACTAAACATGTCGATGGGAGGTGGAGAGTCATTGCTAGCCAATGAAAATGGGCAGAAACAAAACAAAATGCCAATATTGTCCTTTAAAGTCTTTTTGTTGTACCTTAGTTTTGTATGATTCAACAACTTTCATGTACTGCTGGATCTGTTTTCCCAATTCCTCAAATGCTTTAGGTCTCTCCTCAGCTTCCATATACCTATCCTGGATGGGCTGGCCAAATATCTGTAGAGTATATGTCAGTTAGAGACAATCCAATTACAATTTCAATCAATCACTGGGGGAAAAAAACAATGACTATAGTAATTATTACCTTTAACTCTGCCAGTTTGTCAATGTACACCTGTTTGGGTTGGTCCTCTCCATCTTCATACAGCCAGTTTTCAGTATCCTCCAGTTTTAATGACAAAGTATCTCGGTCCTAAAAATAGCATCAAGTTACATTCACAATATGAAAAGGAATGTCAAGTCTAGTATGTTGTGACGGCTATATGGTATTTAGTGCAATAACGGCAGCTTTCGCTCTCCTTGACGAGTAGACAGAACACAAGTGGTCGATTACTCACAGATTCACCGACAAACTTCTCCAGCAGTCCATGTAGTTTGTCCCTCATGTCATACACGTACTCCTCTACATTGTTCTTGGCATCATTCCTCTCCTTCTCCAGCTTGTCCTGCATGATCATCTTACCCTGGGGTCAATCCAAACAGCAAATACAGAACGGTCAAATACTTCCAGATGATGCTTCCTACTGAAAGTGTCACTGAGATTCAAGTTGGATAGAATATATTTTTGAATTAAAGGATAAAGTAAAAGAAAAAAAGATAATCAGACATTAGGGCTGGGCTATAAACCGAAAACTTACAGACACTAACATTGTCTTCTTAGCAATGGAATTTTACTGGATATGATCATAAATAGCTTATATGTTTATGCACATTTTGAGCTCAGGTTCAGGTCGTATTTATTCTGGGAGATTTACACACTTGCCCAATATTAAGCTACTACCTTTTGTTTTCCTGCTGAACAACAACATTGGAACATGGCGTATACCTAATTCTGCTATAGTTAATAAGATGTGTCCTTTTTTTTATTGAAATAGACAGACGAGGCAACTCACACACTTGAGATAAGAGGAAGAAAAATCTGATAATTCAATCTTTGAATCAAATTAAAGAATTAAGGCCTCCTTTTTATGTTCAGAAACCAAGAATGACAGAATGAATTTCTGGCAAAACGGGAGGATTAATGGCGACCCTACATGTAGAGGTTTCTGTGATTTGATTATCGTTGTATTTATCGCGACAAATGGGTCACATTATTATTACGACTTTTGTCCATATCGCCCAGCCCTATCAGATAGGCAGGTTTAGTAATGGGTGGGTGGGATTGTTACCTCATTTTCTACAAAAAGATTAAGCATGTCATCTGCTAGCTGCCACTGTGGACTGTTTTCAACTGGAAGCTCTAGCACTTTTGTTTTGACTTTGGGCTTTTTGGCTTGTGGGGGCTGGTCAGACTTCTTCTCGGTTTTACCGTCCTCTGTGGTAGTCTAAAAGGAGAGAAGAGGAAGAGGATGCAAAGCTCAAAAACTCATAAATTAATGAAACACAACACTCACCAATCTAGAGACATACCACTGGTATAGTACGTAGGACTTTTCTTTTAAACCGCAACCCAAGAGGTAAAATGGATGAACACACATTTGTTTCACAAGAAACCAGAGATCTAATGCTCAGAGCACAACACAATACTAGCAATGCATCTTACCTCCATCTCTTCACTCTCAGGTGTCGTTTTTGCTTCTGTTTCTTTCGGCCCATCTCCCTGAGCCTTCTGCTCATCCTGATTGGTCTGCATTTTGCTCTGCGGAGGGGTAAGGAAAATAAGATGTTTTTTTTCCTCACTACTGGAGTACACATACATATCTGTTTATGACTCAATATATATTTTACAGTCACAATAAGTCAGTAAAAATATGCACAGTGGCATAACTTATTTTAACTTATTTTGCTGAAGTACCTCTCCATCTTTGTCATTTGACGGTTCCGCTTCCATGGGTTCCTCCGTCTCATCAGACTTCTGCACCTCCACCAGGGAGGCGCTGGACACACTGAAGATTCCATGGATGTTCACCCGCACCTTCACCTTGACCCTGGAGCTCTCCCCAGACGCCTGCGGGACAACCTTCTGGATGACAAATTGCCCTGGAGGACAAAAAGAAAACGTATGTTCACTGAAACTCTAAAAATAGGCCTAGTGGTGGCAGCCATTGGCTACAAAATGGAAAGTGAACAAGTACAGATTGTGTAGAGACTCTACACATGGTGCATTTGTGGCAATGACATAGGTTTTTTTTTTCCGAATGAGGACTGTGGGAGTGAAAATGTATAGTTAAAGTAAATTTCATAATAATGCAATTTTTACTTTGATTCATTAGTAGACACTGTGAAATAAAGAACAGAAACAAAAATATCAATGCTAGCCATGGTGCCAAATCCCTGGACTGATACCTTGAAGATGACTAGTGGTGACATTTTATTGGTGGATTTATTTTGTATGATCACTTCCTTGTTTAGTGAAATCGGCAAAAGCGGCAAAATAGCCTACATCTATAAACACAAAACCTCTTCAGCAGCACAATGTTGTTGTAATTAAGAGATTCACTGCATATATTCATTAACATTTTATTTTTGCCCCATTAACCTCTCCAATGCCTAGTTAGTGTGGGACACTGTCTTCACAAGGTATAGCAATGAACTTGAATATGAAAAATGAATGCAAAAAAACAACAACAACCAAATTCCCTTCCTGGGAATCAAACCCAGGTCCCCAGCACTGCAGGCGTGTACTTGTCAATTAGTACTTGCATAGTGTGCTTCTTTAGAAGCTGGTGTTATACATTTTGCTCATTTAAAAGTACAAAAATGTCAGTCTCTGATGGACCTAAACATGGCGTAGGCCAACCTAGACATGTAGAGTGACTCAGTGAGTTAGGGACATTCGCCCTTATAGACAATGATTTGTCGAAAATTTTGTCTCGCCCCTGACTGAATTTGCCTCTTGACCATGACCACAGTGCCATGGTTAAAAAAATAAAAAGACACAGTAGAGCCATACAGTAGAGCCATACAGTAGAGCCATACAGTAGAGCCATACAGTATAGCGAGTATAATATCTCTGACTAAAGTGAAGTGAAGTGATAGTTCAATGCATGCAGAGTAGGGTGAAGATGATCGCATGCTTACCAATAGTGGGATCAGGGTAGGGCAGCTCTTTAGGGCAGTTGTAGTAGGCCTCCAAAGAGAAAGGTTCTTTTCGGTAGAAGGTCAGCACTTTGGAGAAAGGTGCTGCGTGGTTTGTTGGAAACACCTCACAATCACTGCAGTAGAAAAACATTTCAGAATAATTGTTAGACTCAATAATTAAGATCAGAGGCAATAGGAAAAACATCAAGGACAGTGATTTACCTCAAACCTTCTTCTGCAGCAGAGTTCCACTTTAACGAGATGGGGTATGGTACCACGTCTGTGATGGAGAATTCACGCACTTTGAAGGCAGGTGACAGTATGGCACACTGTGGAGGAACAAATACAGCATATTTAGAGGGTCCGTGCTGCAGTCATGATCACATTTTTTAAACCTTAAAAACAAGAAAATTACATTTACTTTATTTTAAAACAGCAACATAATAATTCACCGCATTACAAAAGACCACAAAAAAAAAAACTAGTTTGTTGAGCATGACACCTGATGATACTTCATCATGTTTTAGTGAGCAAAGCAATCCTACTCTGGTGAGCAAAGGGGTTAAGGGCAGTTTTAAAACAAAAATGAGATATACCTGCAGAGCACATCCTCTGGCCACAGCCTCATCTGCATTCAGAGTGGTGCTAATCTCCTTCCCAAAGAATTTGCTGATTCTCTCCTTGACAGCCGGGATCCTGGAGGCACCACCCACTATCTCCACTGCATATATGTCCTCCTTCTTTAGCTCTTATGGGACGAAAGGACAAGTTCAAAGTAGCACACATATATCTATAAGCTTGCATACATAAATGCTTGTCAATGGAGTTTACAAACATACAATATAAGGAAAGTAAAAGGAACAATTTTAGGGTTGCATAATACATACTGGTTTGTTCCATCAGACTCTGCAGTGGAGCCTCGACTCTGGCCAAAATGTCAGCACACATCTCTTCAAACGCACCCCTTCAGCAAGAAAAAAAATAATATACATTGCCTAAACTTTATAGGGATATCTACTCCAGTCATTATTTTAAAAAGGAAAACACTACAGACAAGTCCTGAATCTTAAAACAAATGATTCCTCGTTAGCCTACCTGTTCAGTTTCCCAGAGACATCAATGTCGTTCATGAAACACTCGATGTTAAGCGGCAGGTCAGAAGAGTTGGCACTCATCAGTTTTTTCAGTTTCTCACACTCCTGGTAGAGCCTGACTAGAGCCCTGGGCTTGGACTTGACATCAAGCTTGTACTTCTTGGCAAATTGCTCACAGAAATGCCTGACCAGTACCTCGTCAAAGTCCTTCCCTCCCATCTCTGGGTCACAGGCTGTAGCAAGGATCTGAGAGGCAGGGAGGTGAGCAAGAGATAGTTGAAGGGAGAGGGGGGGGGTATGTGATCAAAGCTCTTTTAGTTTTAATAAGGAGATAAAGCATCTACGTTCTTAGCTTTCTCCAGTCTACACACCTTGAGTTTGCCTTTATTGAAGGCACACACTGAGGTCTGATATCCAGAATGGCCCAGGTCCACAAATACAACAGTCCTGGCCTTCTCTTCAGGAGAAGGAAGGTCCTGTTTGTAGATCCCATATGCCAGTGCCACTGTAAGGAAGATTAATAATTAAGTTATTAATTAAAGTTAACAAGTATCAATGCAGTCAAGTTTGACTGACTGTCATGATCAATACAACAATAACATACATGTCCTTGTTCAAGCTTGTTCACAACTTAATACCTGCAGTTGTCTCGTTCATGAGCCTCAGGCAGTTGAGCCCAGCGATCTGCGCTGCATCTACTACTGATCTCCTCTCAGCATCAGTGTAGTAGCAGGGGACCTGGTAAAGATAGCACAGCTCTTAAAAGATATTCAATTTCTTTGCAGTCAATCGGACTGCATATGGTTATTTTACCCCCCTACATATCATTCATCATCATTATCATCATAAATACTGTGTAATACTTACAGACACCACACAGTCGGCCACAGGCTTCTTCAGTGCACTCTCCGCCGTCTCCTTCAGCTTGGTCAGCAGCATCGCAGTGACCTGCTCGATACTAAACACCTTCTCCTCTTCCATGTACATAACCTTCAGTAACACAGTAAAATAAGCAGACAAGATCATTACATCATTCTGGATGACTGCTACTGAATCCTTTCCCAACCAGTGTCAGTACAGCAAGTGACTGAATGATGACGGATGATGTAACCGAACAATCTACCTCACTCCTTGGCAGCAAGGTGTACTGAATTCTGAGACCATTAAAAATGACCATAAACCCAAATGTGAATGTTCATCTCTTACCTTGATGCCAGTTGTCCCTGTAGGCATTTGTGCAAGATCGTAAACCAAGCTGGATTTCAGGCGGTGGACAAATGGATCAGAGAATGCCCTGCCATGAAATCTCTTGAAACCTTGGACTGTATTCTTGCAATTTGTAACGACCTGTTTTACAAAAAGCAGAAACAAGACAAAACCATTATCTATCATAAACATCCTATCAGACTGTATACCCATTGCTTAAAAGCATGTAAGACTTTGTGTATACTGGTTTAATGATTACTGATTTTTATTTGTGCTGTATCCATGCTCAGTACTGTACATGCTCACACAGGTGTCGCTAAAACAGCACTTTTGAAAACATACCTGGCTTTTTGCAGCTGCACCGATCGATCGATTCCGTGGTCCAAAAGACACACATGCTCTAAAAACAAAAGATATAGGGAAATACATATAGCAAAACCATGTTGGACGGGGTTGATGTAACTAGGTACAGTGGGACTACAGAATGGATGCAAATTGGGCAACTATTTTGACAGGGTCCGGCCTCCTCCCATCATGCGCCCATTTACGCCTACAGTGAAAAATAAATCCCGGGTGGGAAGTTAAATTGGCATAGTGTTTATTAGATATAATTAAATCGAGTGTTATCTGAGAAGACCCCAATGATCCATCTATCAACATGTGAAGTGGCACCGGTATTTCTTACAAACCACAAAGGCTTCGTTTCAGCTAGCATTAGCAACAGCATTCACGTGCTGTTTCCTGTGTTGAAATCACTAAATGTAGCTATCCGTTAGCTTCCTAACGGGTAGCTAGCAAGCAACGGTCAGCTTCACACCGTATTATAAAGGCCACCACTGGATTCGTTTACATTCCGTAAGTGTTAAGAGCACAACTAATAAAATACACAAAACTACATAAAATAAAGTGAACGTTCTCACTTACGGTGTACATCGGTCGCTGTATTCATTGGCGACAGTTTCAATCCCACCGGCTCTGGCCACCGCTACATAGCAGTTCATAAACCCGACGTCAAATCCGACAACAGACATATTTTACTAATTGTATATTTAAGAGTACAGTAAATACAGAGAAACCCACAAAGACTGTTAAGTGCGAAAGGTGACAGTAGCTACGCGTTCTGTTTTAATTCATGGACGTTATCCCACCCTTGTTCCATGAAGCTGTATAGCCTGCGGCGTATTGGCAAGCCGGTTGAAGTGTGTGCTACCAGACAGAGAGCTTTCAAGAGAATTTTCTCGCAAGTCTGTGCCACGAACAAGCCCGACTTCCGGCCAGCTGATTTCAACATAAAAGTCCGAGACATGACCGTGTTTTACCATTCAAATGTATTAACTCAAGTGGTGCTTGATTTTTTATATTTCTTAGTGTCCTCGTGGATCGGTTTTGAAAAGTGCTTTACAAATAAATTACAATCTAACCATGCATGCATAACAGCAAATACATACAAAATCCATTGCTTGAGGCGTTTAAAACTCGATCTTCAAAATAACGTACATCTATGCAATAAATCTGTAATATTGTAGCTCAGATTTGGCACCCTAAATTACATGACAAACCCTGCATGTGCCATTCACAACTACAGAATCCATCCAGTAGTGGCAGTCCTAGCTCATTTAGTGCCCTAGGCAAGACGACCTGAGGACAGGAGAGGCAGGCCACACAACACAATCACCTATGGTGCAACATGGTAATAAGCACTCCTTTTGTTGTATATCTGCAAAAAATATATATATAAAAATAAAAATCAGGCAAATAACAGGCTTTGCAGTTGTCTATCAACTGATGGGTAATAGTTCCATATGCTTGGTGTGTTTAAGGAGAGTGGGGGCGCATTCAGTTAGCTGTGATGGACAGTGAGAGTTTGAGAGAGGAGAGTTGCTTTGACAGCCAGCCCGCCCCCCGCCCCCCCACCTGCTTGGTGAGCAGCAGAAGTGGGAGAGTGGCACAGCCAAAGGCCCATGAGCGCTGATTCAGAGAGACACACAGGCGTGTGGCTTCTTTAAAAAGATGAATGATTTCAATCAAAACTCACTTCACATAAATATTTTGTATCTTTATTGGTGAAACAGACAGAGTTTCAATAAACAGCAAGAGGGCAGCAATCAGAAACGTAGCAGGGGTTCATTCATCATTCTCATAGTCAGCAGGATTCTTCCTCTTGCTTTGTTGGTGGACATGGTTGCCCCACGTGTACGTCAGGTACATGACAATCATTGCTGGAAAAAAATGGCATAAAACAAATTAGCAACTGACACCCTGACAAGCATCCACACCGTAATATATTTCCACTTTTTGTTTTGGATGCGTGTTGGTGGTAGTGGCGTTTAGCGTATGGGATCATATATATACTCTCACATCTATAAATCAGAATGATCTTGAGACCTGTCTGAGAATCTCCTTTGTACTCCAGCTTATTAGGGGTTAAAAGGTGTGAAATGTAGGCAGAGGCAAATCCTAGTTTTCTATGGTACATAAAAGTAATCAGTAAAGTCTTGAAATTAATTCTAAAAAACCAACAACTTCTGTGGAGATGCTGAAATAGCAGCAATGTGATCAAATTTCTTGCTTTTGTGCTAGCTCCAGGTGGGGAGGGACTTCTGACTTAGATAGGAGTAAATCAAGTTGTAGTGGTCTAAATTAGACAAAATAAAACCATGGATAACATTCCCAAGGTCAGGAAAGACATCTTCAGGGTTCAACATTAAGGTTTAACGTTTGGCCACTAGGTCAGAGGTCTACTTGCCCCTGGTATATTTTTACTGGCCCAGCAGCCAAAAATGAAATGAACCACCTTTATTTTATTTTTTTTACTATAGAATCTTCAATATACACAACACCAAGACAACTCAAAAAATAAACAAAAAAGTAAAGAAGCTGTAAAATTCCAAAGTCTTATAAAATGTCACTTAAAGTATTCATGAACTAACTAACTAAATGTATCCAGCAGAAAAAAAGCAAGAGTGGAAATTCATGAGGCTGGTAAGTTTCCATGCATCCATCTTGCCAATACATTAATCAGACCTGATGAAGGCCTGTCAGCTAGATGCTTTTCCAACATACAGACAGCCATCACTTTACATGTGTAAGGTAAACACTGGGATTAAAGATGTCACTTTTGAATGAGTTTTGTTTTAATGATAAATATTAAGTAGTGAGTAGTGACAAGCAGTGATTAAGCAGTTAATCATCATAATTTCTGTCTTTATTTTACTTTATTTTATGGTACAATAATTTCTTGGATTAGACTATGCTTCTGTCAATAAATCTATCCGTAAGTGTAAAGAATTTAATGGAAATATTTCAGGCTCCACTCAAAATGTAAAATCTATGCAAATGTAAATACTCACGGGGGGCAATTTTGAAGACAGAGGATGAAAATCGCCTCCACACATTGGGGATTCCCTTGGAGAAGTAGTTGGGGAAAGCCCTCTGTTCGAAGGGGGACAGACTGTATGTAACTACATGCCGGATCTTGGCCAAATCTCCGAAGTGGTGGCCCATGTTCTCAAGAGAGCTGATCTGAAATGACAAGGATAAACAGTAACACTTACATTAAGGACAGAACTATGACTATGACTAAAAAAAAGCATGAGGCTTCTGGTTTGGAATAAATGTAATGAGTTTAGCCAATGACCCTCACATAGTAACTTACATTATGTGCATACAATTCTTTTAAAAAAAAAAAAGTATTTTAAGCATTAGTACCCTAGGACTTAAATTTGCCCACGTTTTCATTTCACTGCACACCCTGTGTGTGTATGTGACAAATAAAGTTCTTGAATCTCATGCTTGTTTACATTAGGATTTGGCCAACTAAGGCAGATCTGACGAGCAGCACAGAACTAGCTCAAAACAGCCCACAACAGTGCCAAGTGCCCTTGAGTGTGACTACCATTCTCTTTTACACTGCTTTATCATTTTCCTTTCTTTACATTAACGGTATTTGATAATATCTTAGCAAGTATGGTCAGTTGGTTGACTGACACGGCTGGATACAGACCAGTTGGCCAAGTCAGAATTTGGCTATGACTATATGGTGCTATAGTGCCTAACGACACGTCAACAAAGCTTATCAATGTAAACTGCAAGGCAAAAACACGGGGCACTGCTAATGTCATCTAGTTACACGTTGAATAAACAACGGAAGTGTTCATCGGCAAGCTAAACTGCGGGTAGAGGACAGGGAGCTAGCTTAGCTGTGCTAGCTAGCAAGTCCAGCTATTTAGTGCTACAGCATATTAGCTAGATAGCGTACAAACAGGGACCTTGAGACTTTTTGGTTTGACTTTCATGTTAACCTAGCTGTTTGTCCGAAAGTAGACGAAATAAAGTACCACCTAACACAATCATGAAGAACATTTAACACAATTACACCCCCACTGATTACTGAAAGCAAAAATACGTTAAATCCATGACATTGGGCCTTACCGTGCTGCTTCTCACGGATCTATCCTTAAGGTGCTCGAGCTGGAATCTACTTTGGTCAACGTCCAGCGGAAATGTGATGAGTTCCGGTATAAAGGGCTGGTTGAAGTTGCATCTCAGGCACGCTATCGCCACCAAGAGGAAAGGTGGAGTATAGTGAGAAGATAAAAATACCAGCCGATGCCAGCAGCCAATCACAAACTTCAATGTTTCCGTGATGGCCAATCAAAATCTGCTTTTTAACCACTAAACCACATAAAAAATAGTGACTTTTTCATGACAATGATGGTTAAGTGAGGCTTTAGGCTTAATTAAGGCTAATTGCTATAATTTAATAATTTCTAATTATTCTAGGACTGCAATATTTTGTCTTTAAGTACCATCGGAGTGCAGGTCTTGTTGAGTTATAAAGATACCTTTTACTGCTTAAGGTAACGTTGATGCTCAACATCTCAGAACTGCTCTTTACCCAGATAGAGCCTTACAATTCTGATCCAAGATCATCTCAGATGGGGGTCTGGTCATCAAATGGGGTCTGTAGCCTAATGTGTATCTGAGGGGCCTTGATATGAAAACCTCTGGGGAACACTTGAACTGTACATTCACAGGATAGCGCAAACACTACTCCAGTGCATCATGACTGTTCAAGCTCTCTCGGTCATCTCTTACGCACACAAACATTTTCTGTTAGACCACAGGCTCTAGTAGCATTGGCATTTTGGAGCAGCTATATGCAAACAAAGACAGCAAATCTGTGAATGCTATTTTTTTTTAATTTCAGATTTTCTAAAGAACATGTCTAAATATTCTTTTTTTGTGAATATCCATCAGCTGAACAGGGACATAGAGTAAATTCATTCAATTTGCATAAATAGACATGACATGCATTTAGTCACATTCACTAGTACAAATTCATCTACGTATAAGTATGCAGAAGGAATAAATACACATTGAAACCTTGACTTATTTAGACAGCTTCATTCTGGACATTATTATGACAGCAGTCTATAAGACAGCTGCCTGTAATCCCCAGGAATAAAATGAAATGTAAAAGATTTGACAAGAGTATACGACCATTTCTTTTGTCCAGAACAGGGTTACTTAAAACTTTTCAAATGTGTTAAATTATAGAATAATAGACAGACAGACAGACGACCCAACCAAAATAAGTTAACAAAAAAATAACTTAGACATTTTCAAGTGTCAGATTGAATGCCATATTGCAAACAATAACAGTAAGTTGAAGGACAAGATGTATTCATAACCTTTCCTATCACTTTTTAAACAAAAAAGAAATAAATGTCATATTTCTACATTTTTCATTAGGATAAAATACTTCTTCTTTAAGAAAACACACAACACACTTGATTAAGTAAACACGCCTGCTCTAGAGCAATCTTATTTCATGCACAATGATTTTAATTCATGAAAATCATTGTGCCTGGTCACAAACAGATACTTCAACTGCTGGATAATGACTACACATTGTGAGAAATAAAGTGAGTCCATCCGTGATGACTGCTTCACTTTGTGGTGATGTTCCATTGAGCTTGTAAAAAATGGAAGTAGTTGGCTTAGCGACATGTGCACCTGGTGGCAACCATGTCTTCAAACTCTTTGTAGACATAGGATCCATCCTCTTCAAGGATCATAACACTTAGGGGGTTGTAATGGGAGGGAACACATGAGGGCCTGGGCACAGATGAGTCAAGCTTCTCATATATGATGTTTTGCACCATGGTGTGGACAGGTGAACCATAAATAAAGCCCAT
Organism: Gephyroberyx darwinii; assembly: GCA_900660455.1. Lineage (NCBI taxonomy): Eukaryota > Metazoa > Chordata > Actinopteri > Trachichthyiformes > Trachichthyidae > Gephyroberyx > Gephyroberyx darwinii. The sequence goes on along the minus strand of CABFOQ010012928.1, from coordinate 37,110 downwards.
GGTCCTTGGGCAGATGCCTCTGCAGTATCTGGGGTTGTATTTGGGGGGGAAAACAATCCAGTGATCCAGTTTGAGCTGGCTGAATCTCACCCTGAAGTCGTACAAGGCACAGTCACTTGTTGGGAATTCAGAGCTTGGAAGAAGGTCAGGTAGGTGGATATGCAGGCTTTGATCGCCTTTTTTGCTCTTTGGAGATTCCCTCCTCAGTCTCCTCTTACAATCCACCTTTGCTCCAATCCTCCGTTCTGGTTTGAACTCCATCTGCTTGTGAAATGTTTTCACCACAGTGGCAGGCTTTTTACTTGCTTTGGCGGAGACCGGCGACCTCTGGTGGACCGCTTTTCTGGTGTCATTGAGATACAGAAGCAGTGGTGGAGACCTCAGGGTGAGCTGCAGTGGGCTTTTGTGCCCGTCACCCTTGGCCCTTCGGTCCTCTTGGCAGGTCACGTTGATGAGCAGGTGTACATGCTTCTTCTGGAACTTCAAGAGAGGCTGGAGGAAAGAGGTGACATCAGCCTCTACCCAGTTCCCCCTTCTCCTTTGATTTGCTTTGACTGTGAAGCTGACTGTGTGGTGGGCCCCAGGACACAACTGACATTGGTTTGAGTACTCCTGTTCCGTGATATTCAGGTAGCACACAGAGGTGACAGATGCTGCGTGGCCAAAGGAGTACAGCAGGACAGACTTCAGAAGCTGTTCTTCGTTTCTCACTCGATCGAGGTTGTAGGAAAGATCTTGCATAAAAAACTCTGAGGGAAATACGAGACAAAACACGGGGCACAGGTTTTCATAAGAGAAAAATAAACATGACTCAAGCGTCAATCTACTACTAAATGAAAAAATATATGTAAGGCCAAGACTGTTAGGTGTTTTTGTTAGGTACATAGAGTTTTAAAATTATTTTAAATTTAAAAATGCCAATACTCATTAGCTACTTATACTTTTACTTTACTTAACAGTATAGACTTAGAGCCTTAGTTCAGGTGCATTAGACAAAAATGATGGGGGTAGAATAAATTTTTCTCTACTAGAAAGAAACCTTTGTCTATCTGTGAAAAGGGCATAAAAACAAACCACTTGGCTTTGATTTCTGACACATCCTGCATTGATGCACGCATATTTTAACACTGGAACATTTATCTAATACAGATATTGTATTTCAGCCCTGGTATCAGGTATTGGGCTGATACCAGGGCTGGTACCTCCCACAGTCACCCCCATCCTGATGGTGCTCTATAGCTTTGGTAGAATATGGAAACATTTTGAGATAAGACAGTTTAGTAAATTCCCAGCAACTCATTTGCAACAGTAGCTTTTCACAATACCTTTGTTTCTTGTGCAAGTATCTTTTTGGGTGGCATTTTTAACATTCTGAAGTGAAAATATCATAGAAACCTTTGATCAACGTTTCAATTTCCCCCGTGCATCAAACTCATCTGCAGTGACCTGCGCTGCCTGGGCCTCACCTTTGCTTTGGTCAAGACATTCATCTCGAGGCCTTATCAGTCGGACTGTGTTGTAGAGGTTATTCCCATCCAAACTCCTCTCCACTCTCGAGGACTCCTTGTGGAGTTCGGTTATGTATTTAATGTACTTGTGCTTTAAATACGTCCTTTTCTTCAACTCTGGGTTCCACCTGGACCCTCCGTGCTCCGACAGGGCTTTGAGCAAGGGGGAGAAGATGCTCCCATAAGGGTACTGAGTGGAGTCGCCGAGGTTGTGCAGCGCGTTGGAGGAGGCGAAAGAAGATCTAAACGGACAGCCACAGATAAGAAGAAGTAGCAGGATACTAGTGTTCAAACAATGAAGTACCACTGACATCAACATTTGTGTCTCCATTATAAACAACTAAACCCTTCAAAACTCAGATAGGCTCTCCGCTGAGAGCTCACGTCAACCGGACCACGCACGTGCCAATGCTTACCATGCTCAGGCTCAGGTGTTCGCAATCAATACTTGTCCCAGTAACGAGTAGTGTAACAGATTACTTTTTCAGTTTCGGTAATGATATTGCAGTTACCAATCAAAACAACAAATTTTAAATAAATACAAGGATTTTTATAACATATATGCATAGTCATATATATCTATGCGAGATGCCATATATATGGTTTACACATACACAGTATATAAAGGACAGCCCAAATTACACAAATTACAGCCAAATTCTGTGCTTGTATTTTGAAGGCAAATTTGCGTAACTTCCGGTATTATTGTGGCTATCTCTGGTTGGCTTGACGCAACTGGCACGCCTCCTTTAGCTTTGATGAACGACACAAATTTGTACTTGAACCTCTTGGAAACACTGGACTGAATGTGTTGCATTTACTTCATGTTTAATTTCGTTGCAGTGCTCACACTAACGAATTTTACCACACGTCAATTATCCTGTAAAATCACCCACGATACCATCATTATAAAGTTTATACAGTCTAATGTATATATCATTCTTTGTCAATGGGGCAGCTCCAGGATTCTCTTGGTGTTTGGGTTGGTTGGCTGACATCATCGTCTCAAGAAAGTCATTTGTGCTTTAATTTCCTCACGTTTGCACTTTTGTAACTTTCTTTATAGAAGCATCAAGTAAAAGTCTCATTCACTTCAGTTTGTTGAAATGCAGCAGCTGGGATTTCAACCGGTACCAACAAACAAAATGGCATCAGTCCAATTTGGTATCTCTTCACTGTTAAACCTGTTAGGCTGCATTGATTTTAAGATTTCACTAATCACTTTTAAAGCATTGTTATGTCTTCATAGGCCCAAGCTACAACGTTACATCACAGAGGCCTGAGGAGCTTAATATAGCACAATCAGTATCTTTAAACATCTTTTAAACCACTACATTTCATAGACTTGATATTATGTGACCTCTTTTATCCTATTGTTTTTACCATTATTTTTACCCTTTATTCCTGTCCTTTTATCTTCTGTTACCTTCTTGTTTTTATTTATTTCATGAGTT
>CABFOQ010012928.1:11206-34074 GCA_900660455.1 Gephyroberyx darwinii | reverse complement strand
TTTACAGAGATGTCTCTTTCTTCTGGATGATTACGTAGGCAGCTTCTTCTCTAGACAACAAGACAAAGGACATTGTTATCACACTGTATTGCTTGTCTGAGCTCCAACTCTTATCACGTCATCAAGCATTGTGTCTCTCTGGGTCAGTTAAGGATAAAAATAGTTCTTATATTTTTTTGTACGATTCAGAACAGGGGAGAAAACTATATTGATACACATCACGCATGGTCAGGGAGCAGACTTGTTGTGACAAAACTGAACACTGAAATGATGCTTCCATGTTCCCGACTGAGCTTTTAGCTTTCTATCATATAGATCTATTTATCCTTCTTTAAAGTTCAGGGGTTAACAGCTGATTTTATAGGTTGGGTCACTGATTAGATCACTTACTACTACCTTACTTTATGGTCTACAAGTGGGTTATGTGTCTAACTTGAAATCAAGTGATGGTCACCCCCCAGTTTTCATAAACTAAGCTTTTCAAACAGCTTTGGGATGCTGCCTGCTCACAGCCCATCCTGCTATTCAAGCTATATTCTTTTTAAAGTTGAGGAGGAATTTGCGTTAGACTTGTACTTGTCTGAAATCCTGAAGTCCAGAGGAGTGAGGAATAGGTTGCCCCACAAAAGGAGGCCTTACTCCTCCATTACTCCCTCAAGTAAACAAAGCAAATGATTCAATGCAAAGGCAGCATTCCTCCGCCCCTTCTAACCGCTATACTCTGCATAAACTACCCCATGTAGGTCTCTTTTGCTCATTCATATGCTGAGAGGCAGCTTTCTTCAAAATGAATGTTAAAAGCTAAACTGTATCATATGTGGGAATTTGTCATTCATTACATGAAGACGTGATCTATTGTGCAGAAATGTGCTAACCATGCTACATCGACAACACAATGAAATTGTGTTTCATAACAGTGTTGATATAAACTGTTTCCCAGGTGCCGTCTGTTTCCTCATACTTTGAACTCCTGAGGAAATCAAAGGTTGGGGGGGAAAAAAAGTATTATACATTACATAACTGAGAAAATGACACATCACCAATATGTTGTTTGTGTTGTCATTTATAAAATAACTTAAATTAGCACAAAAATAACATTTTTTAAATTGTTAACATATGGAATTTAACTAAAGAAAAAAAGACTCACAAATCCAGCTTCATTCTATACAGGACAACTACAATCTGTACTAATACAACACAGGTTTCTATTCAGTTACAGACCTATCTAAATATAATAATCTAAAGCAGAACTCCCAATGGTTACAGATGATAATGTTTTATATTAACATTGTATTATACAGACTAAGAGAATATAACATTTTAGGATTTTGACACTGTCCATTTTAATGCTTGTGTTCCCATCCTTCTACATCTCACCAGTCGTGGATGACCTTGGTTGTTGCCTTTTGTTTCTTTCCTATATGAGGCTGAAAGAGTTTGCTTATTGTGTTCAAGCCTTTTGGCAGCTCTCTGTATTCCTCGTCTTCTGTCTTGTCCCTGTACTTGTCCTGCTGCGGTCCTCCCATAAGCTCTCTGAGGTCAGCTGATACACCTTTGTGCAGGTAGTGGTATGGCTTCTTTCCATCATTATCTCTTACATTTACATTGGCTCCATAACCTTGCACAAGCAAAACCATGACTTCATTATGACCATGTATGGCTGCGATGTGCAGAGGTGTGTAGCCTCCATGTGTTTTGCTGTTGACGTTAATGTAAGTGCCTCTTTTCTTAGAGATATCCATGATCTTATGCACCATCTCACTGTTGCCGCCCTTAGCAGCCCAGTGGAGAGCTGTGAAACCTGACGTGAAGTCTTTCTTCTTTGCCAACTGGGTGTCCTGCAGCAACAAACCATAGATTTGTCCCCATAGTCCAGCAGCACACTTGACCAACCACTCATGAGCCATTGGCTCCAAAGGCACAGACTCAGAGTACTTGCAGTCATCTCCTTGTCTTGTGGTCTTGTTTTGAGTCCTCACCGAGGAGGGAAAGCCTGTGGCTTGTATCTCCTCCATCTGGCCGTTTTTCCTCCATTGGGACCTGCTCCATGCATCCTGCTCAAAAGTTGAACAATAAGAATTCATAGCTGGCACTGTTGGTGGAGCAGCGTTGAGTGCCAACAAGAGTTGCTCTGAAGTTTTATGCTGAGGCATTTCGCAATGTAATCCATCCTGTCTCACCAGTGCAGGATCTCTCTGTGGACGAGGGGGGGATTTTACTGCTATGACAGCAAACACAGCGCCAGACTTCCCCGTTCTGCACGTTTGATCGCTTGAAATGTTCAGGACCTTGACCGCGGCTGTGTCCGTGCTGTTGAGGTGACTTGATGAAGGCCTCCCTGTTGGCACACTGCCTAACCCTCTTTGAGTCAAAGGAATATGTTTGGCGTTATCACTATGGTATTTATCATTTATGTTCGCCGTATGGTACATATTGTTGTTCTCAAAATCCGAATAAAGCATCTTCCCGGACTCACCTCGGTGAGAAGTGGATGAAAACAAGGCGTTTTGACTGCTGGGACTGTCATCCATCTCCGCTTTAATAAAGTCCTGGTACCTTTTCTTCACAACCACAAACTTCACATCATCGAGTTGTTTGACGACAGCAACGCTGTTCACAAACCTCTTGAACAGATCCCTATTGTGCTGCTTTTCCGCGGGATCGCTGCCGCTGATTTGACTCTTGAAATTGTTTACCAAGTCCGAATTCTTCACTTTACCTCCGTGCTCCAGTAAAAAGGTCAAAATAGCTTCTTGCGTCAAAGCCATGCTTCCACCTCGGGCAAAGGCTGAACAGATAGAAAGACAAAATGAAGACTGAGATGAACACGGTGCTGTCCGGCAGTCCCGCTCTCCTCTGTGTTCACCCCCTCCTCCTGCGATGCCCCTCCAGTGAAACCTGCTATTTCCGGCGCCTCTACAAATAAAAATCACTCCCATTTAAAGCAATTTATAAGGACAGTACAGGCTCATTAGTGGACTAAAATCAAGCTGAAGAACACGCTTAAGGCAGTTTGTCCTTGTGTGAGTCAGGTCTGAGCACAGATTTACACTTAGACATCACAAATGGGAAGAATGAAGATGCTAAGAAAAAGCAAAACTTCACGTGTGACCAAAGGGAATTATGCTTTAGATTAGCCTATACAAGGTATTACAGACAAAATGTGTAGCCACTCAGTATTTAATGCAGATACTAGTGTAAACTTTTATGTTTTACTTTAGTTTGGGACCTAAAAGATGGTTACAGGCTGGCTAGTGGACAAATCAAGCTGCAAAATATTGAATTAAATTTGTTCGTTATGGTTTTTTTAATTTTTAGGATGGAGATGTTAGGTGTTTAAAAATATTATAAAAAGGATAGCTGGGAGAGAAATCCAGTGCATCAATTAGTTTTCATCAACAGGACTGATTCTTGCAGTCCAGCAGCGAGGGGGCGTTGCCTCCAAGTGGCCATGTTGAATGAATTGAGCCTCTCTCTGTCCGTGAAGCAGGTCCGTACCAAGACAGCTCCAATAAATCCCGACCACACACTTCTGACGATGGCGGCCACTGAAATAGATATATTCTCTGTAAGTATGATGGGCTGCGGGGATGAGCGAGCTGGTGTCCGCAGACTAGAATAAAGGGAATTAGACTCGGTTGTTCGAGCATTCAGGTGAATATTATGTTATTAGGATTTGTATGTCGAGACTGCAGCGCGACTTCGTCAGTGATGATAAAGCCTATTATGTCTGGTGAAATCGCGATCAAGACTGGTTTCCGGGCACCGATTTATTGATTAAATGAGAATGACGCATTATCGCCCGCTGCTTTGGTAATCAATATGTAGAGACACGTAAATGTAGTGCACTTCAGCATCCACGCACGCTGTCAGTCGCCGGCGTGGCAAAGCAAAGCCCAAGCCACAACACTAATAGGTAATAGACGGTTGAGAGAAAGGCGTGCGTGGTTGCTGAATTGACAAAACGAGGAGGGCCGAGCATCCAAACGCAGGACAGCAGGCGACCGGGGACTAAGAGGATAAACATAAGTAGCAGCCACCTCGAGCTCCAGCATTGCGAAAATGTAATTACACATCACCTGACGTCCAGGGTTTCATTTGTGGCAACATGGATATTGAAAACGCATCATAACTGTCTGCTGTCAGGTCTCCTGTTAAATGTTTACTGAGTGGATTGCAACGCACAGGATGACAGACTGTGTCGAGGTGCTGTGTGTGTTGTGGGAGGGTAAAGGGCACCAGGGCAGCAGCTTGGATATCCTCTCACCCTGTGAAATAACATCTAGATAAAGAACGCTTTGTAAGTGTGTGTGTGTGTGTGTGTGTGTGTGTGTGTGTGTGTGTGTGTGTGTGTCTGTGTGTGGAGACAGAGGAAAAACAGATGATTGTTGTATTGAGGACATCCTTGTCCTCTACTGAGTGTCTTGTGAGGTGTTGCTGTGTGGCCAGGGTACCAGGACGTCCCAGGATGTAGCTGGCATCCGAGCACATACCAACTAAATCCATGCTATGTTATCTGCCACTGTCATACAGATTCAAACACCTCCAATGTGATATCATCAGCATTTGATTCCACCATCAATGTCAGTGCATACAAGCGATCTGAACACTTAAATGAATTCATTGAGTTCATCCACTTCTCTCTCTCCTATTAGAACAAATGAACAAAACATGCTGTATAATCACAAACTTACACAAACCTCATGACCTCATCTGCAATAACTCAAAATGATTCCTTGCTGTTTTGACATGCCCTCAATGTGTTTTTGTCCTCACCAGATTTATGTGCCTTTGCCAGAGGAATCTGATTTATGATGGGCAGAGGGAACCTTTTTATAGGTCTGGTCATTCAGTGTTTTCAAGTGGTAGAGAAAGATGACCTCATTCATAAAGAATGCTCTGAAGCTTGAAAGCAGTATAGCGATGGGATCTCACACAAGCACCTTTAAAAAAAAAAACCACATCACCATTTAGTTGATTTTGTCCATGACAAGCCTACGCAAACATTTCCTTAGATATTTCATGGGAAGGTGAATGTGACAATTTATATGAAAAATTATACTGTACCGTATACTGTAATGCAAGAAATCCATAGAGAAGATCCAAGAGAGGAGAAATATTGTGTGCTCTGTCTGTTTCGAAATCCCTCAGAATGAGGAGAAGAGGAGCCTGGAGCTCGGAGGCCATGTGGGGTTTGACAGCCTTCCCGACCAGCTGGTGAGCAAATCAGTCGCACAGGGATTCTGCTTCAACATCCTCTGTGTAGGTAAGTCTGAACCCGGCATGAATTTCTAACCCAACGTTTCAATCAAAATTTAGCTTTTAGGGTTACATAAACAACTACCACTTTTTTCATCGTCTCTCTTCACCATATGTCATCTCACGTATTTTCTTTACTCAGGCGAGACAGGGATAGGCAAGTCAACGTTAATGAACACTCTTTTCAATACAACGTTTGAGAGTGACGAGGCCAGCCACTATCAGAACGATGTACATCTACGCCCCAGGACGTACGATCTTCATGAGAGCAATGTCCACCTCAAGCTGACCATTGTGGACACAGTAGGATTTGGAGACCAGATCAACAAAGAGGAAAGGTACTAAACACCTGTAGATGATTGTTTAACGTTCCTTCAGATTGAAAAATCAAAATCAAAAGCAAGGATCAAAAAGAGAAGCAACTGCTCTGAACATACTGTGATTTGTACTTATTTATATTTCAACTGTGTTATAGACTTGAGTTCTTTTGAGTTTCAACACTAATTCAATGCTTAATGATCTATAGCAATCTACAGAGCTAACGGTAAAAAGTTGCGTTGGCTAAAGCTTTGAACAGCACTAATCATCTTTCTACAGAAGCCCTTTTGCTCTGGCACTTCAGCAAATGCACAAACAGTGTGAGGGGCCGACACAGGGATCTGCCCCTTTGTTGTCATGTGCACTGGAAGGGAAGAAAGTGTACAGAATGACTGGTTGAACTAATGCAATCTCAATAGACATTTGAGTGCTCCACCAGCAGGGGGTATAAAAAGCAGACATTCTTGGCTGTAAGACTGCCGTTGCAGAGCTTGTAACCAGGATACTAATGTCTCCCAAACGCAAAGCATGCAAGAGCGATTCCCTCTGCTGGTGCATGGTAATATGAATCAGAGATGTTTATGTGAGAATGAATCTGTGTTGATTTTTGTTGTTTTCTTTCCCTGTGCAGCTATAAACCCATCGTTGACTATATTGATGCCCAGTTTGAAAATTACCTCCAGGAGGAGCTAAAAATAAAGCGCTCCTTTTTTAACTACCATGACACAAGAATCCACATCTGCCTGTATTTCATCAGCCCCACTGGACACTCTCTCAAGTCTCTAGATCTAGTCACGATGAAGAAACTGGACAGCAAGGTGACCTTGGAATCTAGGATTACGCAACACAGCAATTAATATGTTACCCATTATTCAACCTGCCATTCAGATTCTGTTTTTCCTGATAGGTGAACATCATCCCCATTATTGCAAAGGCAGACACAGTATCCAAGAGTGAACTGCACAAATTCAAGATAAAGATTATGAGTGAGCTGGTCAGCAATGGAGTGCAAATATATCAGTTTCCTACAGAGGATGAGGCTGTAACAGAGATCAACTCCTCCATGAATGTGAGTCCTTCTCATTTTCCCCACAACTATTTTACTCTTGGTGAACCTCCACTCATTTTTCAGTATCACTTATTTTTAAGTAATGGGGCGATTTGTCAATTTTATGAATGTTAGCGACCGTTACAGAGAGGACACGGGAAAACAAGGGTAGAGAACTAATATGATGCACAATTTGAGCCCATAGTTGGAAGCATGTGGTGTAGACGTTAGCAGATCGAATCACCGGGATACGACTACAGCACCATTACTTTTAACCACATTATAACATAAACAAGTCTTTACATTACAGGCCCATCTTCCCTTTGCTGTGGTGGGAAGCGTAGAAGAAGTTAAAGTGGGGAATAAGATGGTGCGAGCAAGGCTGTACCCCTGGGGATCCGTACAGGGTGAGTCCAACTCTGCTGAATTGATTTTGCAATTACAAGCATCGTTAAAAGTCCTCTAGTGTTAAGGCAAATACCTGCTGCCTAATCACGCACATCTCTTAACAGAAAAGCTAATGATAATGTCCTCATACTCTACGTCTCCGGGCACAGTGAGCAGAGTGTTTTCATGAAGGTGTTTAGGGAGGGGTGCATCTGGTTAACACTCCAAGCCTCTTTTATTTTATTCCAGTGGAGAATGAGAACCACTGTGATTTTGTCAAGCTGAGGGAGATGCTGCTGCGTGTAAACATGGAGGATCTCCGAGAGCAAACGCACGCTCGCCACTATGAGCTTTACCGTCGCTGCAAGCTAGAGGAGATGGGTTTCAAGGACACAGACCCGGACAGCCAGCCCTTCAGGTGAGTTCAGGGTTTGCTGTGATGAAATGCATTTTGGCAATTTACTTCATAACAGCACGGCTTGCCTGTCAACCCCCACCCTCTTATGATGTTTAAACCACAATAATTGTGGATAAACAGTAGCTCAACATCCATATGAAGATGATTTTGTGGCATGTGAATTTTTCAGGCTTAGATTGAGACTAACATTGCTTGCACCCTGACCTTCAGCCTGCAGGAGACGTATGAAGCCAAGAGGAAGGAGTTCCTTCGGGAGCTGCAGCACAAGGAGGAGAAAATGAGACAGATGTTTGTCAACAAAGTGAAGGAGACAGAGGCTGAGCTGAAAGAAAAAGAAAGAGAGGTAACTGGCGATTGACATCAATCAAATTATTTCTCATTAATAAGAGACACGGTATTTTGTACGTCTCGCGTTGCCCTCTGCCCCGCCAACGTCTCCAGCTCCATGAGAGGTTTGAGCAGCTCAAGCGGATGCACCAGGAGGAGAAGAGGAATTTGGAGGAGAAGAGACGAGATCTGGAGGAGGAGATGAACGCCTTCAACAGGAGGAAGGTGGCTGCTGAGACGCTGATGGGCCAGGCCTTGCAGGGCTGCTCGCAACAGCCCTTCAAGAAGGACAAGGACAAGAAGAAGTAAGTCTGTTTTTCTGTATGGATTGTGTTTGGCCGGTGGTTTGTGACTCATCCCCAGTCAGTGTCAGAGTCAATGTCAATTAAACGAAATTCTCTAAAGCTAATCAAGGATAATCAGTTAAATGGCACACATACCCACATACACTCATTCCACAAGCCATGGGCATGCACTCTGCTGGACCGTCTCTGTGGAGTTGGTTGGACGGATGGAGGAGGAGTAGGATGTGACTAATGAGATAGCGCTACCTTGCCAGGAGCCATGTTGGCTCAGAAAGTGATACAGGGACAGATTGAGTCTGACATTGTGCGCCCAGACACAGTAGGAGGGGTCACAGCTTGCATGACACAGCCTGATGCTTATGTCTCTGTGCACTGACCTGCCAGACTGTATCTCAGGCAGGGGCGCTTCTGTTTACATACCACTGGTATTACCGATGCTCAGACCTGAGATGATACTCAGACATCCCACAAATACCCATGGTCATTTTTGCAGGTAGACTGATTATATGTCAAGTGGAATTATAGTATATGCCCAAAACTCACATAGGCATTTTGAAGCTAAAGTTAAAGTCTTAAAGGCCAAAGTACAAAGCTGGTTTAATGATGAGTAGAAGGTGTGGTGAAATGTACAGAAATAAAAGCCTGGATCCTACCTCCTCCTACACTGACTTCACAATTAATGGCAGTCTGTATTGGCTGTAATGCCCTCTACTGGATATGTGAAAATATCATGACAATCAAAAGAATTGGGTCACTTTAATTAGTATGCATTAAGGAGCATATAGAAAAAGGCACAACATTGGAGTTCTCCAGGTCTTGCATGGAAAGCTAGTGGATGTTTAAACAAATAAAAACTCATAATCGGTGTTTACATTCCCACTTTCTTCACTTTTCATTTTTTCTTTTGATTTCTGCCATGCTTGTCAAGTCCTACGTTTTTGCCATGTTTTGTCTTATTTTCTTTCCCCTTTCAGTTGATTATATGGAACAAACATCCAGGGAAAACCAGGAATGTGTCTGCCATCAGCATGGGAAAAAAGGGACTGTTATATTTGACATTACTTACTGACATTGTATGCGTGGACTCAGTGACACAGTGACAATGCATGTATGTGAGCCGGAGTGATGTGTTGGCTATGAAGCCACTGTGTACTTACGGATCAAAAAGGTAGCTATGCACAGTGGATTTAATTTGTCCCCAATGCTGACTCTGCTAGACATGTGATAACAAAACCATGGACTGTTATCATAACATAGCTTGTGTTGTTTTATGTTCTTGCCATGAATGTCTGTTCATCTGCTGTTGGAAATGTAACTCACCGTTTCCCAGTGAAACACTCACCAGTCTTAATCTGGACAGGAGACTATCGTCAGGACATCAAATACTGAAGTGACAGTTGTGGGTTAACATGTAATATGCATTTGTGTGTGTTTATACACGCAAATGTTGATTTCTCTATTTCACAATTTGAATTACTCCAGTGCTGTCTTCCATTAATAGACTGACTAATGTACATATAAATATTAATATAGTTATTTTATTTTCTAAGATTTTGTAACAAGACGCTAAAAAATATTGTATGCAATTGAAGTTATGAAGAAATGAATTGAAGGACTGCCTGTTAGGTTGATTTGCAGTGAGAATTGAAAGGAAAGAAGTATATTTTTGCTTGCCTTTACATTCAAATAAAGAATGACTATGCAAAACAGAGTAGAGCATCAGTTCATCTGTTTGTTTGTTTTTTAAATTGAACCGCTCCTCCTCCTATTTTTCTCAGTTTTATGGAAAATGCCATCAAGTCAATCATCTGTATGATTTGAAGCATTTCATACAAGAGCTGTTGTCATCATGACTTGCTGGAACATGGTTTTCTGATGTTTGTGGTTTATAATCATCAGTGTCATATTTCTGTAAACACATTATCCATTGGACTCAATTTTAGTTTTGCTCTCATTCAATGACAGCAAGCAGGAGAAATAACATTCATGATTGTTGAACTCCTATCATACCCACTCATTTGTAGTAGCTCATATAAGTGAAGATTGTGCAGCCAGTTTCCTTTTGTGTGTCAGACTTTCAAGGGCTATTGAGGAGGTACAGTATATGATATTGCCCTGACTGCTGTTGTTCTGATCAATGACATGGCTTTTTCTTTCTTTTCATAGCTTCTTTAGTCTTCCGTCTGCGTGCTCCTTAACCTCAGGAAGGAATATGAATTAGAAGACTTTCTACCACATGAAACGATTACAGATTAACAATCAAGCATACTATTTTTTACAGTGTGAAATAACGTTTTTATAGAAAGATCCCCTGCTGTCCTTACATCCCCGGAAGTGAGTCACCTGGAGTCTTCCAAGCCTGCTTAACTCTCTCCTTCAGGCTTATAAGCAGTGCTCCATAGCATGCTTTCTGCATGGCCTTTAACCATCACTCCCCCTCAAGTATTAAAAGATGTACATTGCTGTAAAGTCACAGATCCTTGTGTTTCTGTACTAAATGTGTTTCCTACTTTTAGCTGCTGTTTATGTTTGTTGTCTTTGAATAGTGACAATTTACCTGCACTGTGAAATTATAAAGTGAGATGAGTTTGCTTTAAAAAGCTTTATGGATTGTAATTTATGATTATAAATTATAATAAGCACTTTATATCAATCATAGTTCAAATGCTATCTTTAATAATCTAGGACACTAGTATCCTATCAGATCAACTAATCCGTTTATGTGTTGTGTTTAACAGATCAGATTAGAACTATTTCATAATTTTAAACTGTGCAAACTTTACCGTTGTCACTGAAATGAATACAAACACTGGAGATACATAAATTCAGGATTAAGTCTCCAAGTGTCAATATAATCTAAATGGCGCGTCGCTTCATACACAGACCTGCCTGTGGATTTGTATTTTCTGCTGTAATAAAGAGTTACTTTGAAAAAGATGCTTCTCTCGTTTAAACTTTTTTCAAGTATAAGGAATAACCTGTCAGTCGATTAGAGTAACCAGTCGTCCCAGCAGTTTCCACAGAGCCACTACAGACTGTTCCAGAAACTTGCGGGCGGCGTCAAGTTACAAAATAAACCAACAACACGGTTTGGAAACCACTTAGATATAAACCTCTATAGAATCGTTAATACATCCTGTACATTTATGTAGTAAATGGGCCTGTAGACGTAATCCTGTTCACTCTCTCGTTTACATTCATACACTATATGCTCGTATAAGGCTTTAAGGTAAACCTATTAATCTAGGCCTATATGCATTTAGTCAACGCTAAACTATTTCATTAACGTCACTGTGTTCTCTGTGTTTTATTCTTCCTAGATTTATTATTTACCTAAAGGTAAATTCAGTCTACATGTCTGATGTGATTAGTGAGATATGTCCAGCCATGTCAGTAATACACAATATCTCTATCGGCCATTAGGCCTTCATAGTAGGACACAGAGGAGAGATTGGCTGCAATTTTGTAACATGTCCCGCCTCCCTCAAAGCGATTGGCTCGCCTATTTGCAAAAGGCGGGACTTAATCCTGAATGACTGGAAGTTTATCTAATGGAAATATAGAAGAAAAAACATCGTCCATCGATGGCCAATGAGATTGGTCTATGTTTGTGCATGGGTTTGGTCTTATTCTAGCCTTAATACCTCAACAACCCTTTCCCCATCGCCTTACGCCAAGGGTAGGGGGTGTGCATAGGCGGAAATTTTCGTATGCTTAAAACTTTCTTAATGAAAGTTCATACTGACGCTTTATTCTTTCTGTAAGCTATTTTTCATCCGCTAACTTCAAACACGTGGAGACTTTTTCCATAACTGCATTTTTCATAACATTATAGCATACTTCAACCAAGGTAAGCTATCTTCCTACCTTCTATATAACGGTTTCTATTAGTTTTTGAATTGTCACTACTTACATATTTAAGCATGCTGTGTGATTGATATCAATAACGACAATATTAAAACTGTGGAGACGGAAACGTCTCGGCCTTTTCGACAGCGGTGTTTATCTAACGTTAGCGTTTAGTGTGTGTGATATTCCCGGCCTCTTCCAGTAACATTAGCGTAACGTTAGATTACAACGGCACTGCTATATGTAATGGTCGTTTTAAGTTAGGTGTATCTGACTAAAACAGTAGTATAGTTTACTGCGTTGCAGAAATATTGTTGGTGTTAGTTTAGCTTCTTGTTCCCATCAGGCCGTTAGTGTTGGTGTCTCATCGGCTTCCATACTGGAACATGCCCTGACATGAATCCAGCCTGCTCGTGACGCACTGGGTTTACGGCCTGGTCTCCACAGATCGTCAAATCCTGTTGAAATGGGACTAAATGCTGGCGTAGAAGGAATCGATATTGAATTTATATTATTAAAAAAATAGCAGAAAGTTTTTTAATTGACATTCTCACACGTCCTCGTTACGTGCGGAAGTCCTTCCAGACCAGTTGAGTCCAGTTGAATGACAACTGACCGGGGGGGGGGGGTGCTTGTCATGGGACAGTGTACATATTTGGTAATACTCCCAAGTGTCAAGTACACCTGGCCAGTGCACTTTCATAACCCCTAACTATTCTTTCATGTCAACAAATATTTACGAGTTTTAGGTTTTATTTCTTTATTGAGTTGAGCCTATGTGAATTTAATATCATAAACTCATTACGTTTTTACTACCTCTGTATAGTCCATTCTATATAGATAAGCTATTCTATGAAGAATTTCATATTCCAAAATGAGCACTGTTTGAAAAATGAAAAATCTTGCTGGCATTAAAGTAAAACTAGTTATTAATATTGAAGTTATTAGCTACCTTGAGTCCTTCACCTCCAAAATAGTAACATGTGAGAGAATGTTTTTGTTTTTTTTGGGCGGGGGGCGGGGTTATATTTCAATTTCATTTTTTCCCCTTTTGTGGATATATGACACTATCGTACGCAAACCATCATTTTTTGTCTTTATGTCTACACAGATGATCGACACAGCAACAGGACCTGGGGCATTGCCCTTTGCAGTTCAACTGAAGGCTCTGATAGATCAGGAGGGCCGCTACCAGCCGAAGCTGAGTGGCCTGAGACTCATCGAGGCGGCCCATGACAACGGCCTAAGGATGACCACCAGACTCAGGGAGTTTGAGGTGAAGGACCTGCTTTCTCTGACCAGGTTCTTTGGTTTCAGCTCCGAGACGTTCTCCCTGGCTGTCAGCTTGTTGGATCGCTTCCTCTCTGTAATGAAGGTAAGGGTTAATACAGTAGCAATGCCAGATATTCACATCTTGTTTACAGTCTTAAAGCTTGAGTCCTTTACTTGTCGGCCCCTAAAAACTGTCCCCAACTGACCCCCCTTCCCTTTTCTCTGCTCCTCAGATCCAACCGAAGCACCTGTCCTGTGTGGGTCTGTGCTGCTTCTACATTGCTGTGAAGTCCTCTGAAGAAGAGAAAAACGTTCCTCTGGCCAACGACCTGATCCGCATCAGCCAGAATCGCTTCACTGTGTCGGACATGATGAGGATGGAGAAGATCATCATGGAGAAGCTCTACTGGAAGGTGAAGGCTCCTACAGCCCTTCGCTTTCTCCGCCTCTTTCATAGCCACATCCAAGAGCAGCTTGATGCTGAGAGGTAAGGACAAACGGTCACATCAACCTGCAGGGCTGCATCATGACTCATTCATTTCACCCTACTAAAAGGTTTCTTCTCAAATCTGTTTTTAAAGACAATGCTAGCCAAAAAGAGGCAGAATCTGGCTTGAAATCATCCAGATTTACAGACTGGTTCTGACCGCTCTTTTGAGTATAGATATGAAACCCACTGACTCAAAGGATTCCCAAATTTCAATACTATCGTTAAAATGCACTCCAGTTAATAAATCTCAAACTAGTACCACTATTGTCGTACTTCAGTCATTACATTGGGTGGAGCAGATTTATGTATCACGAATTAAATCGCTATAACACAAGTTTTGTCTCATTACACAATAGTTAATAATCTTAAGAAACTAAAGGCATGTTCCTTTTACAGCAAGAAGATACTGAGCCTAGAGAGACTGGAGGCCCAGCTTAAAGCTTGTCACTGCTCCTTTGTCTTCTCCAAGATTAAGGTAAGCCCAAAAAATAGTCTGGTTGTGAATGGTTATAAATAATGCCCTGTTTCTACTTGATGTATATTGTATTAGTAAAAGATGTCATCATTTGAAATGCCTTCCAGCACTTTGACTGCTGAGCATTTTAGGTCATGCTACTTTGTAAAACATAACTTGACATCAGTGGTAGAGGTTTATTTTCCAACCCCAGTATGAACTAGGTCATTTACAGCGGTGAGCATATTCATTTTCATATTTCAGCATGTTTCCTTTAGGCCAGTGTTCTTGGACAGTGTTCTAGGGAATAATGTTTACTGTATTAGCGGTCCCAACTTTTTAGTTAAACTTCTCCGTTTCTCTGCAGCCATCTCTGCTTGCCCTGGCGCTGATTTGTCTTGAGGCCCAGGAACTATACGACCCTGAGCATGCTCACAAAATAGCAGAAGCCCTGCAAAGTCTGCAGCGGCATTTGAGTGTGAGTACCAACTATCATTACACTTCTAAACGTGTGTGCTGTAATTAATACACTGAACAGCGAAGAAAATATGTTTACACAGTCAGTTGTTGGGTGTCAGTTTGTTCCGTGAGCGCCTAAAGCGATTATGTAACCGATTCATGGAAAATGTAGGTAAGTTGATCATTAAGACGGTGAATTGAATCTCTGGTGCATTCACAGGATTATGTTTGACGCAGATGAACGAGTGGATGATAATGCTCTCTGATTGGCAAATGTTTTTTTAAATAGAAACTCTGATGTGCTGCCAGAACCATACGATATTAATTCTGTTTTTCCCTTATGTTCTTGTTTTTCTCTGCAGATCAAAGATGGGGACCTGGTTTGTGTCAGAGAGCTAGCTGGAAAATGCCTGGTTGAATACGCCACCACCAAGTGCTCCAAGCCTAACAGCCAGAGACTTCGCTGGATTATTTCGGGAAGAACGGCACGCCAGCTGAAGCACAGCTACTACAAGATAGCTCACCTTCCCACCATACCTGAGTCGGCTTGCTAAAACATGGGGGTACTGGTGGGTGACCACATGTTCACCCACCTTCGCCTCCAGTCATTTTCCTTACAGAACTTCATCAGTGATGATTGAGTTCTTTAAGGAAAAGCTAAAAAATGCTATTTTCCCTATTTTCAATTTCTTTGCCATCATACTTTGATTAAGCACAGTGTATTACACCTGCACTAATGACTTGTCAAATTGGTTTATCTGCTGCCAGCAAAGTTTTTATTTTCCTGGTTGATTTGCTTGCACAAGTGTACAGTATGTTCTTGTTTAAATCCGTACTTTCCCTGGTACGGGTTGCTGGTTTTAAGCGAATAAGTATAGAACCACCTAGGTCCTCAGTCCACTATGTGGAAGAGGAGGGAGAAGGGTTTTGTGAACAGCACAAAAGGAACCAAGAAATCGGGCCCAAAACCCTTAACTTCCACCCTAGGTTGCTAAACTGACTTGAATGCACACTCCTACCCAAGGTGATGAAAACTTTTTTTGTTTTTATTTTGATACTGCGAGGGAGTTCTGGTTTTGCGCGTTGCAGTGAAGCTAGTGATGAACCTGGCATGTATGGCTAGCTCATAGCATAGCCGTGCTCTTTGAGCTGAAACGTTTCTTTTACCATCAGTTACAGATGAGTTGTTTTCACTAGTCTTAGTTTGTGAACACAAAGTGAAGCACCACCATGAATGAATTTATTTCAGTTGGCAAATATTAAAAGAAAAAAAAACTAAAATTACTTTAGAAATGGGACTTAGATTGTATTTGTCAATTTCCCTGTCTATTGAAGGTTTATTTTGGTGATAGAAATAACACGTGTTCTCAGATTTAAAATGGTGAATTGATTACATCATCTGGTTGACTTATGTACTTGACCTTTCAATAAAACTTGAAAAGCTGTTACCAGTGCCATTTCTGTTATTAAATCACAACACAAATCTCACAGGCTTATTATAAATGCATGGAATATGTCATATCAGCTGCTGTCTTAATAATTGTCAAAACAGTCTTGACAAAAGAAGCCCTCTACAACCAACATAAAAATACTAGATGGTAAGGCAAGCTGTGAGGTGGTACAGTTTTGTGTCCTAATGCTGAAAGGCAGCTCCTTCCTGCTTGTTCTTGTAGAAGACCTGATGGATCCACTCTTCACCTGCATGCCATGGATGTTCCTCAGTAATGTTCGTGAGGCAGGGGTAACATCAGTAGCATGTAACAGGTCATTTTTGTAAGCTGGAGAAGTCCGGCCCACCACCGGCAAAGTTCCCAGAAATCTCTGCACCACTGAAGTCAAATCCAGGATTCTATCAAAGAGAGTGAAATCAATTCACAATGTCAGCGGATGCTACAGGAGCTGTGTTGCCACTTGTCAAAGCCTGGCACAAACATACATTTTTGATTCGGAGGTCTAATCCACACGACTGAGAACTACATAGGGAGTTTGTGAGCTGATGCCTTATTACTCAGTTCTGTCTTGGCAATATACACCATGCCCTTTTAGATGGTACTTAGCCATACTGACCTCCCTCTGGAATCTCTCCAGTGTAAGTTTCCGCTGCATTTGGTCCTGGACCCATGCATCTGCGCAGTACTGCCCCTCCAGCAGGGATGTCCAACAGTTCCCCGCCTCTCTGTTGGTCTTCATCAGGACAATCTGGATTAAACTCTTATCCTCTGAGGGAAAAATAGGCAAATAGGAGCAAAGAGAGGGTGTGACTGGTGCAACTAAGTCCAAGTAAGTGTCAAGCTCGTTGAGTGATTCTAGGGAACCTACCCAATGTCCACGTCCCCTCGTCAGAAACGGTTGAGCCAAACAACTTCCCCTGAAAGTATATAAAGAGGAGTGAATGAATATGGCTATGTGTTCAATCTTCACAAGTTAGTGAGTTCAGTGTAGATAACAGAGCCTCTTGTGAGATGGGCTGGAGTCCACTCCACCTCAGCACACGCCCTTCACTTTATGAGCACACTGGTGGTGATTTTCTGAAAAAGCAACAAGGAGTCCTTCTGCAATTCGGTGCAAGTGTTCAAGGGAAGGAAACAAACGCCTTTGCAACTCCTGATTCTTCAGATTTTGAGCAGAGTAAACAGGATGGAGACCACAGATTATCTAGTGGATTAAATCACTGCGTAATTTACAGTATTTTGCATTTATAAAACAAATTTTCTCTGCAGATGATTTGTTTGTTTTGACCAGCAGGATGGCACACAGAGTGGTGGGCGGTGGTGTGCACTTCATGCTTTATGTTTCACTCTTCACCAAAAGGTTAAACAGATCAGTTAAGTTACAATGGGATCCAGTGGGAAGCAGCACAAAGAAACATTTCACCTGACTTCAAGAGCATACCTTGAATATTTCTTTGCCTTTGACGTGCAGTTCGATTTGTTTGGAGCCCAGATTGCATTTGACTTCTTTGCCAGATGTCCCATGAGGAACATTCACCTCAATGAAGACCTCCTCCATGGTTTGGTACCAGGACCCCCAGGGCGTCTTGCAAGGGATGACACCACTTCTTTCCTCGAAATGGACTGACATGCTGCTGGTTTCTGAGTGTCGAGTCGACTACACCGGGCGACAGCTAACGTTACTCTTAACTCACGCTACCTACACCTAGCTGGGCAGTAAGGCTAACAGTTTCCTAGCAAGCTAAGCTGCCCCACTGTGATTATTTCCTATACTTCTGAACAAGACTGTTATGAAGAGCATGTCTACTTACACTTGTTATAAAATATATAGTTATCTCTCAATGTGTCATCTATTCGCATACAGTCCTCAGTAATACACCCCCCAATAGCACTAAACTTTTCTTCTCTCGCTCTAGATTTCATTTCCGGGTTGTGAGCAACGTCGCTGCGTATAGCGCCATCTGCTGTGTGGAAACAGGAACTACAAAGAGTCAAAACTCGACTCGATGAGATACACTGTGACCATCAATGATATACTCATCATTGTAATTACATGTATTGCACTGATTTCAGTGTGACAAGTTATGTCTCAGTTTGGTTGCTGTAGAAACTAAGGGGACCTTAACCCCGTTTTGTCTAAAAATGGAGTGGATTTACTAATCCTTTAATTAGATTACCACACTGTTCCTACCTCCTGTCCTCATACATAAAAGTCATTCAGTTCAAAGACGCCAGTAAAGACTGTTGCTCTTTTTGTTTTTACTTGCCTCGCATAGTATGTTGTGAAGTATGAGGTGCTCAGAGAATTGAATAGAAAGTTGGTGATACTTGCTGCAAAAAATGACTGCCTTGCCACTAATTTTGGTCACTTTTATCTGGTGGGTAAAGCAAGTCCTTTTTTTTCTGTTCAAATGTGAGTTGGAATGTAATTACTGATTAGTATAACGGCTTGTTTCCTTCCCAGTCTAGGTAATGTGTATGGAAATGAAAGGGTCTACTCAGACAACATCACTCGTATTTTGGATCGACTTTTGGATGGTTACGACAACAGACTGCGACCTGGATCAGGAGGTGATTTAGTCTAATCACTGAACATTTAGTCTAACTATATTTAGGATCAATGATGTGCATGCTGTGTATTTTGTCTTACTGTACGCATTGTAAAATTATGAATTATTATTGCATTTCCTCCACAGGCGATATCACAGAGGTGAAAACGGACATCTTCGTCACCAGCTTTGGGCCTGTTTCAGATGTTGAAATGGTAAGATATTTCTCTATGTAATAAGGATATTAAAATGTGTGTACGCATTGACTGTGGGAGATGACTGCCCACTGAATGCCTGCCTTATGGGCAATCTGCCATCAGACCATCTAATGAGCGTTAATCTGTTTGACCAGCCCTATAACTCCATTATTGCTGGCCTCTAAATCAATATGACAACATGTCAGACAAAGACAATGGCTGAATGGATTGATTTATGATTATCTGTGATGAGTGGCATCCACCATTTCCTCATCATCTCTCCTCACCCGTCATTTACAGTCTTACAGTATTATGCCTGCTCATGTTCAGAGTGACCAGTGTAGAGATCTAAATGTTAGCCTTGTATTTTGGGTTGGAGATTCGTACAGACTACAACCTCCACTAACTGTCCACCATTGTGTTCACATGTCAGGAGTACACCATGGACATGTTCTTCCGTCAGATGTGGGTGGACAAGAGGCTGAAATTCGAGGGCCCCATTGAGATCCTCCGACTGAACAACCGCATGGTGGACAAGATCTGGACGCCGGACACTTTCTTCCGAAACTCCAAGAAATCCCTTTTGCATAACAATACCACACCCAACAAGCTCTTCCGCATCATGCAGAATGGGACTGTCCTCTACACCATGAGGTATTTTCGGATGGTGTCACGCTTTATATGGGCGCAGACGCCAGGTACATAGGCATGGGTATAACATAAAGAATTGGCTTTGTGACTCTTCAAGCAGCGTATCAAACAACATTTCAATGTCAACGGCACCTTTATCTCCGTCTATGTTAACATTTCTGAACGGAGACTGCTCTCTGTGTCTGTCCTCTCTGTCTCAGGCTGACAATCAGTGCAGAATGTCCAATGAGTCTGATGGACTTCCCCATGGACGGCCACACCTGTCCTCTCAGGTTTGGAAGCTGTGAGTATGACAGATCTACCGTTTCACTATTGATCGTATGGTAATCAACAGAGGGAAGGATGTGCACTAAAACGCTAATGTCCAGATGAATCAATGTTTCCGACCTCTGAGTGGCTTAAATGCAAATGCTACTCTTGCGATTCTAGATGCTTACACCAACAGTGAAATCATGTTCACCTGGAGGAAGGGGCCGATCGCATCTGTCGACTGTCCCAAGGAGTCCATGAGTCTGCTGGAATATGATCTGGTGGGACAGACTCTGTCCAGTGAGGTTTTCAAGTCAAACACAGGTAAAGCTAACTGTCAGTCATCCCGGTCAAAACAAATGTCTTGCTGCAATGGGCACCTTAAATATTTAATATATCACTTCCTTACTTGTATTTCCATAAGAGATGCATTACTTGACATAAAAACAATGCACATGCACTGACTAGATTTTTCCAAGACAGTGCCTGAATTAAAGATTCTCTCATGAGATGATAAATCGGAGGGTTGATAGCAGTCAGAAAAGCCTCTCCAAACTCTGGGCCAGTGTCCATTACTCCCCCGCAGTAACCCAATACAGTCAGTCTGTAAGAGCCCAGATTTCCTTGAGCAGCCATCTAAGATGCTTAAGTGGTCAGGCCTAATGCGTGTGGTCTGCCTTGAAAAAGACCTATAGGGTTCAAAGCCCAGTGAATGAGACGAGGCAGGGAGGATGAGAGAAAGAGTGTTTTCTTTTTGGCCAGCAGAAAGAGTAGTGTTCCCCTGCTGTGGGCCTAGCAGTAGAAAAGGATGAAGCAGGCTGCAGAACATGGGGATGTTGCCCATTTAGCATAACAGGGAGAGGAGAGAGAGGGAGAGAGGGAGAGAGAGAGAGAGAGAGAGAGAGAGACCTGTGTATGTGTGTGCAAGCATTTGTTTGTGTCTGTGAATGTCTGCATGCATGTGTTTAGACAGAGCAGGGCACTGTTACGCATAGTGACAGTGCATGCTCTCTTCCTCCTCCCCCTCTCTCTTGCTCTTCCCCTCTTTTCTTCCTCCTCCTCGTTCCTCTATCCCATTTCCAAATTTCTTTCATGCTGCTGCCTCCTCCTCCCTCCCATTTTCTTGCTCTCTTTCTTGCTCTCCCTCCCTCCTTGTCTCCGATGTACCTAATGCTCGTGATATATCTACAGATTTCTCAACAGCTATTCCATTTCAAGGGCAGGCAAGGGCATCCATTCTGTACTACAGCCACCTTCCTCTGTCTCTCAGGGCTGCGCTCTCCCATGGTGTTTATCTTTCAGGTCACTACTCTGTGCAGGTGGTCCATTTCCACCTACAGAGAAAGCTGGGCTACTACCTCATCCAGACCTACGTCCCCCTCATCATGGTTGTCGTGCTGTCACAAGTCTCTTTCTGGATCAACAAGGAGTCTGTTCCTGCACGCACAGTGGCTGGTATGCTGCCACCCCCTTCCTCTCTTCTTCGTCTCCTTTTGTAATTCCCTGATGTTGGGAGCTGCTCTTACAAGGCATATGCTCAGTGTGCAAATCATGCTCATTCTTTTTAAAACATTTGTGACGTGTCCTTGTATGTGTGTGTGTGTTTCATACCATATGTCACTGTCCCTGCTTGCCTTCCATCAGGCATCACCACTGTGCTGACCATGACAACCTTGAGCATTAGTGCCCGCCAGTCGCTGCCCAAGGTTGCCTATGCCACAGCCATGGACTGGTTCATCGCCGTGTGTTTTGCCTTCGTGGCCTCGGCTCTCGTTGAGTTTGCGGCGGTGAACTACTTCGCCACCCTCCAGGCCCACCGCCTGAAGAAGCAGAAAGCCAGACAAGACAGGCTCGAGGTGTTGGCTGCCTGCAGCGATGATGAAGAAGACGCTGCTTCGGTGAGCAACAAGCTTCATATAGATTCATGTCAGCTGAAATCACAGACGGGACATTAGCGGTCAGTGTCAAAGTAGTGTGCTGTTTCTTTCACTTGGTGTCACGGCTCCCTTCTGCCTCCATTTATTTTACAGGTATACTAGTTGCTCCCATAGATCACATCAAAAATAAAACAACACAAAATGATAGTAGAAGTAGTATAGAAAAATGTAAAAGTAGATATGTAGGGAATAGGTCTATTTTTGAGGTAGAATGCAAAGAAAATAGCATATAAGTATAAGTAGTACAAGTTAAGACAGATAAGTTGATATGTTGCATATGAAAAAATGTAATATAAAAAATGACAAATTTAAGTAATGAGTCTCTCATCAATACAGTATGCAGATGGATCTCTGTTGGAATCGACTTATTCCACTGATGGGAAGCTGCAGAAATTTTTTTGGAAAAAGAATAAACAAATAAGGGTTTCAGGGTATAAAAAGGTATAAATATATGCTATACAGCCAGAACAGAGTATATAAGGACTGACTGTAGGGTAGTAGGATAGTAGGAGCGGGTGCAGTTTGTAACCGTCCAGGAAAATTTATTTGAGGATGTAAAATAGTGCATGTGAAAAGAAACCACTTCCGCCATCACTTGAAGCATCACTAGTGTGATTTGTATCACATGGCATGTTTGTTTCACTTATGTACTGTAGCTGAAGGCGTATCTCCCCAGTGTTGGAGACTGATGCAGCGATATTGACTCCTGATGATGAAAGTTAAGAAATCATGCCATGAATAGAATTTTTTTTCATGCATTTTGAACGAGGCAAGTCAAGTATACCACACATTAAATAGTAATACGTACAGTTGTTATGCTCTCATCTCTTTGTGGAGGTAGCTATATGCTCTATGCTAATACAGTAAGCCACCACAGCGTCTCCCTGGGATCTGTCTCACGTGTAGGGCTCATGGTTAGACGCTTTAAAAATAGCCTCCGTGTGAGAACGGAGCACTACAGCCCCCCTCGCTCCTCTCTCCCACCTCCTATGGGCACTGGGTGTACTACCTGCTGCATCCTATATGGGATGTTGGCACACTCCATTTGAGAGAGCTCCCATGGGCCCTAACATTACCTGCAGCCTTGTATACATCACACCCATGTGCACCAGCGCTTTAAAACTCATCAGATTCCACGGTGTGTAGAGATACATGTAGTTGGTGTAGTTCTAGTTAGCCCCTGTGGTTTTTACACAACTCATTTACTCTTTCACCCCTTTACCCTCGTTGATCACCATGAATCCCACG
>CABFOQ010012925.1:38966-55378 GCA_900660455.1 Gephyroberyx darwinii | reverse complement strand
CTGAGAAATGAAACCAACTCTCTGCCACCTGGTTTGGTCAGTGTGTAGCAGGTGCCAAAAAGTGAACTTTTGTATGATCTAGTTTCCAGTGATATCTTCCCGAATTAAATCAAAACGATCAGGGCTCAGAAAAACAGTGACACACAGCTCGAGGAGGATTTTTGCGGGGGGACAATTTGCAATGCCTTAGTGAAATCAGAGATGGCTGCACTGCATTGAAAAGTGCTCTAAGCCACCATCTGTGTGGAAAATGAGAGAGGAAGGGGTTGTAAAAGCGTTACTCTCTCTGTGTCTTGCTCTCACTGTCTTTTTTCTCTCTCTCTCTGCTTGCTGGGGATTTGATTTATTCCTCCTGCATGGCAGACAGGCTTCGCTCTGTGCTTGAAGGCTTTCTTCTTCGAGCCCCTTGATGGTCAGGGAAATCATTTAGGAATTCAAACCGGGAGTCTGTTGACAAAATCCAGCTCCTTTTCAAAAACACCTTGAAGTGATCACTGCAAACTATAAGCTCAAGATGCAAAATTATGTGTGTGTGTTCATGCAAACTGACATCCATAAACACTTTATGCACGTATGTGTTTATGTGCAGGAGGGTGTGTGTGTGTTCATGTGTGTTTGTAGACTATAATATCCCAGGAAGTTTCCCACGGCGAAGAACCTTAAAAAGCCCATAATGTGAGTTATTGAGCTGTACCTGCAGGAGCCCATGCACCGTCTGTACCGTCTCGTGAAATTTAGTCTTGTTTTCAGGTTTTTTATTTTCTGTGCAAGGCATAGCACAGTTTAAAGGATCCAAGACAAACACAGTAAAAAAAAGTAGCGAGACCAATACATCACAATTTTGTCAGCTGAAAAAAACCAATACAATGCAAAGATTGTCAGACAAGAACATTGCCTGGATTTTACCTAGAACAGAACTTACCACCTATACATTGCAGACATTTTTTCCATAACTTAAAAAAAAACAGACATTCCCCATTTTGTCCAAATATGCACCCTCAGTGACCTAGTTTCAGAGCCAGTAATATATTGGACTTGATGGGTGGGCTGTGGGAGAAGAAAGATTTCACTGCAGTGCTGCTTTTGCAACACACACACACAAACTCTTATTATGTCATACCGTTGAGTCATGATGTATAAAATGCTACGGCAATGGCAAAGGAATTCCATTCACCAACATGCTGAAAAGGCTGCAAGCTCACAGCATAGTGAAATCATTGGCTGATATCCATTAGGGGGCGGGGCTAAGTTTCAAAATATTTACTGGCGAGTCTGCTGGCCCAAGTCTTTTTTTACTGGACCAGAAGGTCTGCAAATCATTATACACTTGGCCATGACTAGTGCACTTTTGAGACAAACCCTCATAAATTTGTTTTACTGAAAGGACAGCTAATTGTGTGCTTTTTACTTTTAAATGCTACTATTTTGTAAACATTCAGCTCTAATTTCATTGGTTTACCACTAAAACACTGTAAACCTGTTTGCTTTCTTTTCTCAAACAGATTTAGATAAACGCTAATTGATAATTAGTTTACTTAATTCATTTTAAGTTTCCCAATTAGTTTGTGTGTTTATGAATCATCTCAGTAATTAAGAATATAATAGCTTGTAAGTTATCATCTTGCAAAATGCATTAATGATTGTCAAGTTAATTAAGATTGCTCTTAAATTTTCTGGAATTGTCACTGTGGGCTTCTGTAAAATTGTACTTAATATTGAAAAAAACAAACAAAAAAAAAAAAACATACCACTATTTCAGTGACACTCATGTTCACTCTTAATGCCACCTGCTATTCTGACTCCAAGCCCTCACTTTGCACTAGGTATCAATATCCCTCTTCCATGCCATCAGCTTCTTTTTCTTTTTTTCTTTCTATTTTTGTGTATTTCTGTCCGTTACGTCATCATATCAATATTGTGTATGCTACATGATTCTCAAATGGTGTATATTTGTAGGAATGTATCCTCAAATTGTTTAATCAGTCCAGGCCTAGGCAGAGAGCATTTTTACTTCTACTTTTAACCGACTTGGCTTCATTTTGAGACATAAGAATAGTGAGGACATTGAGGCGTTTCCATGTTGATCTGGCATTTCCAGTAATACAGTAGCATGGACATGCTGTATGTCTAGTTTGGAGGATGTTAAAGTTTCTCAACAGATAAAGCATGCCCACCTCAAGTCTATCAGATATTTGAAACCGTATTTGACAAGAACTTGTCTTTTTCAAGTTCTTCAGAAAGCTCAATGCTTAAATGCTCATTGAATTTTGACCCTCCTCACTCTTCTGTGTTGCTGACCTAGGGAGAAGCTGGCCCCACTGGTGCTCGTGGACCCGAGGGTGCTCAGGGACCCCGTGGAGAGTCTGGTACCCCAGGATCACCCGGACCCTCTGGTGCATCTGTGAGTGAATATTTTCCAAACAATAAGCTGCAGTAGAAGTATAGCATGAGTCAATAGGACATCCTCTTTGTGGTCTAAAAGTCAAGAAACACTATTTTGAGGCAGTGCAGACGGACTACGTCACCAACACCTTAATACATTGTCTGCTGCGCGTTCTTCAACGTCTTTCTGAGTGATTATTGAAGTCAGCTATTATTATTGATTGCACTGAGAGGGTAGAAAAGCTTTTTGTAACATCACGTGTTATTCTTCTTCTTTCTTTATTCTTTTGTGTAAGACCAGATCAATCAATTCCAGAAAAGTAAATGCATGCCTTGTCAATATTACACCGCATTTACTTGCTTTGCCTCTTTGCAGGGCAACCCTGGTACTGATGGCATCCCTGGAGCTAAAGGATCCGCTGTAAGTATAAAACTCCACATATTGACATCTTGTTACTCTTTTTAATTCTCCCACTTTGCTACGGTGGAAATGACAAGTGATGTTTCCTTAATCGTGAGTTTCAGCCCGTTGGACGAAGGCATTTGCATTTAGAAAGCCTGGTCCATTGCTTTAGAAATGAAATTGGAGCACCTGTCAGGCCACCAATCTATACTCTCACAAACACTGAGCTGACTCAAAGGGGAAACTAATTGAATTGTCAAAAACAGAACTCACTCTGACAGTATCTGTCCGCTGACATTGAGCATTTAATTGCATCGCAAAAGCTTGAGATACAATAAAACGCTTTAAAGAGCATTCAATGTGCAATTACAGTCAAATATTACAATTATAGCCATTGGCAGCATCAACACTGTGTACCTGCCCTGCGTTAATAGTGCAGGATTTATACGGGTGGATCAACAATGCAGCCACACTGCAGCAAACATGTAAAAGATGGGACTTCTACCACAGGCCCATCTGTGCTTATCAGTCAATAGTAACTCACTCAATATATGAACGAATGAATCAGTTGGTTGATATACACGGATCAACTGACTGACATCCTGTCTCTCTCTGGTTCTCCCTGCAGGGTGCTCCTGGTATTGCTGGTGCTCCTGGTTTCCCTGGACCCCGCGGGCCTCCTGGGCCTCAGGGAGCAACTGGACCTCTTGGGCCCAAAGGAACATCTGTATGTATTCACCGAATAGTTCCTCAATCCAAGATATCACTAATATGTCACTCTTTAACCATAATAAAATT
This sequence comes from Gephyroberyx darwinii, assembly GCA_900660455.1. NCBI lineage: Eukaryota > Metazoa > Chordata > Actinopteri > Trachichthyiformes > Trachichthyidae > Gephyroberyx > Gephyroberyx darwinii. Next base: position 51,795 of record CABFOQ010012925.1, on the reverse strand, counting down.
ACCCTCAACCCATCCCTCTCTCCCTCTCCCTCTCCCTCTCCCTCTCTCTCTCTCTCTCTCTCTCTCTCTCTCTCTCTCTCTCTCTCTCTCTATCTATCTATCTCTACCTCTCTCTCCCATCAGGGGGACCCAGGTATTGCAGGATTCAAGGGAGAGGCTGGACCCAAAGGAGAGATTGTAAGTTGTTGTTTTTTTTCAATTCAGGTAGTAGATAAAGTAGCTAAATCAATTTGTGCCATGTACAATAATGGCAATAATCACACACAAATATTATTTATCTAAACTTTAACATCACCACCAAATGACAATCTGAAGACAAATGTAAATATGTAATACTGAGATATAAGTTTGAATTTCTTTCTGCCTTTTTTTTTTATAAAGCCCATTACAAACAACTGCTAACCTAGTTTGTCCATGGATGTGTTTTCTAGGGACCAAGTGGTCCTCAGGGAGCCCATGGCCCGACAGGAGAGGAAGGCAAGAGAGGACCCAGGGGAGAGCCCGGCTCTGCTGGACCACTTGGACCTCCAGGAGAAAGAGTGAGTACCATCAGACATGTCGCAACCAGGTTATTTGATACGTTATGAAAGGTTATGCTGGTTGGCGACACTCTGCTTTGCTTCAGACCTTCGCCCTAGCACAGCCATCCCACCAGAAATGTGTCCCCTCCTGTGTAGTTGCTTAGATGTCTCATGTCCCATATAGACCTATTTGATATGATTTTGTCCCAGGACCCCCATATGGGAAGGTATTTGTTGTTGATTTAGTACTGAATTGTATGTTTGGAGAAAATATTGAGAGTGAAACCTGTGATTAGACTAGTTATGCTTCTACATTGTCAAAGTGAATTAAATGATAGTAAAAATGAAACTATTCCTTGGATGACCTGGAACCCACTTTGAAAGCCAATGGCTAAGATAATATTGCTGCTGACTCTTTGTTGGATGATTTCTGTTTAGGGATCTCCCGGTAACCGTGGTTTCCCTGGTCAAGATGGTCTGGCTGGTCCCAAGGTGAGTGTTGCCATGGTTACGCCTGTCCCAGAGGAGGGGTTTGTTATTGCTGTAGGAGTGGAACATCTGCTGTGAAACAGGAAATGAGCAGGGGGATGCATTCAGATAAACAGAATATCTGAATGTGGCAGAGGCAGGACGAGATAAGAAAGTGTAAGTGTATGTATCTATGCGTCAGGAGTCACGGTTGTAAATCTGTGGAACTGACGATTACGTAGTCCATCTGCTGCTGATTGAATGTGGAAAACAGTCACCAATGGCCAGCTCCCGTATTCTCATCTGGCTTCCTGTATGTTCTTGATAGTCACAGTGAGAAAACAAATTACCTAATCATAATGTTGTCAACAAAGCTGACTCATATTTGCTTAAAAATCACATCGCCATGAATTACAATTCAGTTTGACTTTTCCAATTGGACTCAATATCCTTCAAATTCAACCATGAAAAAGATACCACTCTTAACAGAACTAGAGCTGAACCAATCATTCCCCTCCACATGATCCTCTCAAGCACAACTATGGACCATGATCATATTGTATTAATTGTATTATTGTGATTGCACACAGTATAGTGCAGCTTAGTCCAGTAAGATCCAATACAGCTTAGTTCAGGTTTGATGATCAGGGCTGAAAAACTCTATGAGGTGTCTGGGATTGTGTCCGTGAAATTCTAAGAGCTAGTGCACACTAGGTTATCAAAGCATTATGAGAAGAGTTTAGATTTGTTAAACCTATCAATTGCTCACTTCCAGGGATTGCCAAAGGCTTTTACTTTGCTTTTACTTTTCTTTTACTTTTGCAGGGCTTTAACTGTTGGTGTGTGAAAGGAAAACCAATGCAAACTATCTGCACATCATACTCTCACACTCACAACAATTTTGATCTCTAATGGTAGAATTGAATCTGGCAAGTTATGTTTGATTAGCTGTACTCTTTAATTACTCCAGTTTTCAACTTAGTGAACAGTGAGTAAATATCTATATCATGAAGAAAGATTCTTATTGATAGCAACTCTCAGTTCATGCCTGAGTAATGCCTGACAATGTTGCCATGGTTGCATCTGTCAGTGGCCACAGTGTGAGCAGTCTGATGAGAACTTTCTGTTGTTTTCACACCTTGCGAATGTACAGTCATCGGGAACCCCTTAACTAACACATCTCCAAAACAAAAACGCTAAGGAAGCTGCAGTTGAGTGACATGACCATCCTAACTTATTATGACTTAAGGAATGTTATCCATTTCATCCATTTTTGTCCCGTCCGTGGATGTAATTGATTCCACTAAAGATGTATTCACTATGGTTTTACACTCATTCAATATTTTGGGTTCATGTATTGTTTTAATTGCTAAAAAAAACATATTCCCTGTCCAAAATACTGTATATATAACAATCAAAACAACAAATTATTAACTTGAAAACTATTCCTTGTCCCAATAGAAGTTACATTCTGATCTTTCATCCATGTCATTTTATAGAGCTTTTATTTTTTTTTTACTGAATTAGTAGAAACAACAAATTTGCAAGAACCTACAGACAACATGTACAATATTTTGCCGGGGGTTAAGAAAATACAAGATTTACAGAGGACACATTTATAGTTGTAAAAAAGACCAAATGTTGCAGGTTTTGATAGCATTAATCTTTATGAATCTGTAAACATAAATAAGTTGTATTTGAAAGCATGAGGTTATTTAAAAAAAATAAAATTAAAAAAAAACAGCATCAGAGGTGAGACCTGACAGTGGTCACTTCACTGTAGGAGCAATTGCAAAATAAAAAAATAAATGAATAATACATTCAACATCATTTTGGCAGAAGCTTTCGTTGAGCTTTCATTCATTCAGTGGTCCCCGGTGACGTCACTGGAAGATCATTTCTCACCTCATTAACCAAGTTGAATTGCGCAGAGCAGCGTACTGTTGATGCATTAGATGAGGCACATAATAAGTGAAGTGCCCCTTCAAGACTCACACAGGTCCCAGATGAGCACTCTTTTTCAGTGCAGACCAACATTAAGAGTCTGGTCAAGGAGTCGTAGGAGTTCTTAAAGCTATATGTATGTAATTCCACCTTGTGGCCATAAGGTGGCAGCAGAGCTTTCAACCCTATGGTGCACTAGTGACCTACATGTCCCACATCCACCAACAGAGACACCTCATTTACCATTATCTACTTCATCTCTAACAGGATGAATCTGTCAGAATTTACTCTTCTCATCTTCAGCAAATCAATGAAACCCCCTCAGACCATTCAAATGGAAAAGTAATTTCCCCATCAGGGCAGCGAATTGAAGTCTCTTTGCCTCAGTTGAATGACTTTTCAATTCTCTTCTCTCCTAACACAGGGAGCCCCCGGTGAGCGCGGACCCGCTGGTGCCGGTGGTCCCAAGGGTGCTAATGGTGACCCTGGCCGTCCTGGAGAGCCTGGTCTGCCTGGTGCCAGGGTAAGCTCTTCCTCGAGGACAGTTTACCTCTTCTACCATTAATCTAGATATTGGGAACCTGTCAAAAAACAGGAAAAACAAATTGATTTTTTAGATTGATGCCCATATATTTTTGACATTTTTACAATGGCCGATTTGGCTTGATTCCTGGGTTGTGAGGTATATTATACAACTGACGGTCTATTACCTGTTTTACAGTAATAACATGTTTTTTTGAACTTGTAAGCCACTGTAGATACCAAGTAAATTCACTTCTACTATTTATACATTGGATATATAAATATGGCATCCTACCAGATTGATGTCCCAGTGCAGCTTCCACAGCAGATGTTGATATTTGGGTACTTTGCACTTTGAGGAGGTATGAAAAAAAAAGCAATTACGTACAAACCGGGACATAGGCAGATATCTTTATACATAGACCATTACAATCAGTGCCTCAAATGTTGTTTCATTCATATTTCAAGCATTAGTCATTTCAATCAGTGGGTGTTCAACTGTTGAGCAAAATGCTCAAAAGGAACAATCAGTGGTGTAAAATGAATTTCCCACTGTGCCATATGTCACCGTCTTAGTTTAGCTCATGTCTGAATAGAGGGGACCAGTGACTCATCTGGATTTCGTCTGTGTGTTTATTCTCCACATACAGGGTCTCACCGGACGCCCCGGCGATGCTGGTCCTCAAGGCAAAGTTGGACCCTCTGTAAGTGCACTTTTGCATGCTGTGGCATTCATAGTGATGTTGTGTCTTTGCAGATTGGCACGAGCGATCACAAAGTATGCACCCACGACATTTAAGGGCTATAAGCGCTGTAATGGTACATGTGGAATGGCCTGGCGGGGAGTTGTAATTTCACCAAATGTGCTCCCATCACCTAATGACTCATAAGTGGTTTATCAATTTGGATTGCAGGAGATTTATCTCCCCATTTTCTACTGGCCTTACCCCCCCAGTAGTTAATGGATAGGTGGTTGTGTCTCAAATATACTTAATTGTTCTTTTTCTTATGGCTTTAAAGTTTCATTGAGATAGAAATTGGTAACGTTCACATTCATTTCTGAACACAGGCAATTTCTCAGCTTCACTTGGGCTTCAGTTTGCCAGATAGGCTCATGGTTTCCATGATGGTCCTTTATCCTAAAGTGTATTTGATTCTATTTTCTGTCTAGACCTGTGTTAAGGATGGATGGATGGATGGATGGATGATGATGGCATCCCCTTAAGTATGACATATTGAGTTACTGAGAGAAAACAGTGCTTTTCTAACCCACCATCCCCTGTTTGTTTTTATCAGAACAAATGAACTACTGGTTGTATGTCTCCTGACCCTGCTGTATATCTCTCTGCTAGGGAGGTGCTGGTGAGGATGGTCGCCCAGGACCCCCTGGCCCACAGGGAGCCCGCGGACAGCCCGGTGTCATGGGATTCCCTGGACCCAAGGGAGCCACTGTGAGTGATTATGCTATTTGCTCAAGTCTAATTTTTCAAAACATTTTGACCATATGGGCCAATAGAACTTTAAAATAGAGCCTTGTTTAAAATAAGCCCTTGTACCTGACATACTGACAAACTATTATATGCCATCACAAATGCATCTTCCCTTCCCATCTAACCATGGCCATTTTGTTTCTGTTCTGATTAGGGTGAAGGTGGCAAGGCTGGCGAGAAGGGACTGCTCGGTGCCCCTGGTCTGAGAGTAAGTTATCCCCTTTCCTCCTTTCACTGTAGGAGTTCAACCTCATTGTTACGTGGAATTTCAAAATGACAAACTTATGAAATGTATAAATAAATAACATTCTACTGATATCACCAAGAACATGTTTCCATTACGTAACACACATAACACTATACTGAAGAGCACTCACTGAGCTCTAAACCTACATTTAAAACATAAATGAAACTGGTAATAAACAGAACATAAATGGAAAACATGTGCAACCACCCAGATAATTATACATCTAGATGTTCAGAATTATTAAAGGTTCAAAGATGAACACAGTAAACTTGTTTATCTTCAAACGTTACACAGGCCGTTTGGTTTTGCACGGCTACTCTCCGTGACCATTGGCGCTCCATCACATCAGCGCTTCAATCCCCACATGAGAAGCCCATTGAAAGGCTTAATTATAAGCTTTTCACACCTCCGTCTAGTAGATAGCAGCTCCTATGGCTTAACTCTTGATATCTCTCTATCTGTCCTCCTTCCTCCCTCTCTTCTTCCCTCTCTTCCTCCCTCTCTCCTCAGGGCCTGCCCGGTAAGGATGGAGAGACCGGTGCTGCTGGACCCCCCGGCCCTGCTGTACGTATCTCTATCTTGCCAATCCCACTCCAAAGCTTCAACAGCCGATCTTATCCCCCCCCCACCCCCGGTTCTCAATTTGCTCTCAGAAACAACCTGCAGTATCTTCATTTCCCAGACTGCCTCGATGATAGCTACGTCTAGTATGTCTGGAAAAAAGTCCTTGATGAAAAATGTCTAGCGTCACTGACTCCCATATGTTGGTCTGAATTTTGTGTTTAAATATGATAGAGAATACAGAATATACCTCATTTAATAATAAGTATGATGTGAGATATAAAAAAATCACACCCTTATACTATAATGCCTGTTTCAGTTATCCTCAGATGTTTACTGAAATAAGAGATATTTAAGAGATATTTATTTTTTCACTCTTTATTTATTCTCCTGATACAAGACACACACTTGAAAAAAAACTGAACTGAAAAACCCCCTGAAAACTCTGAATTAAAGATGGAACTTTTCGATATATAATATATAATAATATATATTTCAATTGCCATTGGTCATGTTTATATACCAGCACATGAACAAACCACAGTCTTTGACATCACATGTGACATTCCTGACATTTAGTCTGTGATAGTAGTTGACTGTCTCTGTTCACCTTCATAGGGCCTCGCTGGAGAGAGAGGAGAGCAAGGACAGCCTGGTCCCTCAGGTTTCCAGGTGAGTCAGTCTGTTCACACTGCTACCTGTAACTGCATCTGCAAGTGTAAATGTAACTGTAGCTTTATTTTCTTTCTGTTTGTGTATTTGTTCATGTCTTCTTTGTCTCTATCCCCATGTACAGGGTCTTCCTGGACCTCCTGGCCCCCCCGGTGAGGGAGGCAAGCCCGGAGACCAGGTAGGCACACCTTTTTGACGAAAGTCACATAAACCCATTTAGTGGAAATACAATCACTTGTCAAAATAATATCCTTTCTCTTCAAGAATACACTTTTGAATGATCTCAATCTGTAAACACAGTCCTTGGGTTTGAGACTAGGAAGAGACTTATTCCAAAATAAAACTGCATATGCCATTTAGTGGATGCTATTTTCCAAATGACTTAGAGTACCCTGAATGCATTTGTAGCATAGGTGGGCCCAGTGGGAATCAGACCCATAACCCTGCAGTGTTAGTGTTAGTGTTAGTCCTTGATACAGGACCTATGATATGACTTATCATAGGCTGAACCCATCCACTTGTATGACAACTTGCCTTTTCTCTCACCCTCCTCCTCCCTTCCTTCCTCACCTCCTTCAAGGGTGTTCCTGGAGAGGGTGGGGCTGCTGGTGCCACTGGACCCAGAGTAAGTGGATGCTCTTCATTGAACTTGAACTCATCTCATTGGTTGACTGATTGTTAAGCGTGTTGCTGATTGCCCGTCCTTGCTCCTGGTTGTGTCCCTGTGCAGGGTGAGCGTGGTTTCCCAGGAGAGAGAGGAGGTGCCGGCCCTCAGGGTCTGCAGGGACCCCGTGGTCTGCCTGGAACTCCTGGAACTGACGGACCCAAGGTGAGTCCACCACTTGGCCTAATAGGAGACCATCCAGATTGTAGATGATAGTGGATTCTAAAGTATGCAAGCTGTTCACAAGAAACCTTACAAAATAAAATGACAGATTGCCACATCCTCCACTTTCCCCACTACTAGCAAATATGTTTCTACAGCAGTAGTGCCAGTTGCCTGATGCATTCTTATTGCTAGCAGCAGCACCAATACAGCCATGCTAGCCTGTGATTGAATACTATCCATTAATGTGTGACATTTCTGAAACAATCGAGGCACCAGCCGTGCTTCAAAGATTATCAAGCAGTTTCAGAGATACAACAAAAAACGAAAACAAATTTCTCTCAACCTTTAAACTGTCAAGCACACTCTGTTATGATGTATGGAGGAAGAACACAGAGTGGGTGAAAATCCCTATTTAGACATTTTAAGCCCAGTTCAGCATTTGCCTGAAGGTCAGACATGAGGGGATAGATAGAGGATGGGATTATAGACCTGACCTGAGGGCGATGGTGATGTTTGGAGGGTGACACAGAAAAAGACAAGCTATATAGAATCTGCTCTTTCAAGTTAAAACACCATCTAAAGGTATTTTGGAGGAAGGCTGTGTGAGTTTTTTGTTTCTTTTTTGTTTCTTTGTTTGTTTAATTTTACATTGTACAGTTTATATTTTACATATTATTTTTTTTAATTTAATTTGGTTAAGAAATTTGCTAAAAACTTATTTTAAGCAAACAAATTAACTATGTGAATTAGGATTTATATGGTCCCAAAAAACAAATCAGGATTACGGCTTTGAATGGAAAAAAAAATGGAAAAATGTTTTCACAGGTTGCAGCCTTTTTCTCACTCATCTGAGCCCTCAGACAGGATGTGTGGGGGCGTTTCTTTTGTTGACTAATTGGATGTCTTCTCACACTGTGACACCATTTTCATGATGTTGAGTCATGAACAAAAGTAAATATAGATATGTGAAATCATAGCAGAAACAATCCGAAGCAAGCCGTTTTGTGACGGCAACAGTACACACTGACAAAATTGCTGGGTGGAGATAAGAAATTGTGTTGTTTCAAAATAAAACCAGTCAGTAAACATATGGCCATATCATATCTGTAGCAGGTGCTTACACACAGGCATGCAATTTCCAGCGACCTTAAGTGGCTTTTCTCTCTCTGTCTATCCCTTTACCCCTCCTACTCTCTCTCTCTCGCTGTCTCTCTCCATTACCCTACCTCCATTTATTTCCTCTTCATAATAGGGAGCCATCGGTCCTGCCGGTACCCTTGGAGCCCAGGGACCCCCCGGCCTGCAGGGTATGCCTGGAGAGAGAGGAACCTCAGGAATCCCCGGACCCAAAGGAGACAGAGTAAGCTGAGACTCATTTATGTATTTCATTTGTAGAACGTCCTCTAGTTGTTTCTATGTGATTCCATTTTTTTTAATTGTCCCTGACTAGGGAACAATTAAAAAAACATTTTTTGACTTTTCCCCCCCCCCATAGGGTGACAATGGAGAGAAAGGACCCGAGGGCGCTCCTGGCAAAGATGGTTCCAGAGTGAGTGATCGTCACTGATTTTGTTTTTCATGACCGCCACTAATCAGTGTTCAATATTCAGTTGGGCTGAGTGTCCTTCATCATGCGCCAGTAGTTCATATGTCTTTTCCATTCGTTTCCTGTCATAGGGTCTCACCGGCCCCATTGGTCCCCCTGGTCCCGGTGGTCCCAACGGTGAGAAGGTGAGCATTTTTATCCTTTTTCATAGTGCATCATAACCATCGGCACAGTGAGATAAAGGTGTTATTGGTTAGATATGGTTCAACATGGAGGCCAGACCTACGATCAACAGCTGACATTGGTTTCTTTTGCCTCGCGTTTATCTTTTAATGTGAAATCTGTTGCAGTGTAGATGAGTCAGCAGAATTATTATTATTATTAGAATTTCCACGACTTGTTTTATATAGTTGATGGATGGGCCATGATGGCTAATGACTGTATAGCTGAAGCTATTGCTCATAGCTGGATGGCTAATGCTTCTGTCTCTTCCTCCAGGGTGAATCTGGTCCTTCTGGTCCTTCTGGAGCTCCTGGTACCCGTGGTGCTCCTGTAAGTATCGCTTACCTTTTAGCCAACATGAATTCATCCTGAACTGTTCAGTTACTGCCTGAGAGGGATATTTTAAAGAGGATAAATTGGGATGCCATTCCCCCTAGTGAATTATGACATGAATGCATTTTATGTTAAAGAAACCTCTCCATCAGTCCAAAAAGGATATATGAATCAAATACTTTTTGCCCGATGTTCATTGTATATCCAAAGTGATTATGCCCTCTAGAATGCAGCTATTTAAAACAATATTTAATATTTAATAGTGGGTTTTGCTTTAGTGTCAACTCTCATGTTGTAGGATTACAGTTTAAAAATAGCATGTATCTATTTTGGAATGAAGCTTTTTGAACAATTCAACCTCCTGCTGCCACTTCTTGTTGGTCGTGCTAGACTTGAGGACCCTTACTGCTCAGTAGCAGCGAGAAATAATCCCTGCCCCTTCTGTTCCCTTCTCTTCCTTCCCCTTTCAGGGTGACAGGGGTGAGACTGGACCTCCTGGACCTGCTGGATTTGCCGGACCCCCTGTAAGTATCACAACAAGAACAAAAATGACAGTACAGTAATTCTTTGACCAGCTCTTGGCTGTCATGGTGAAGAATGTCACCCCAAGGCCATGGTGTGGAAGAGTAAATGTCAGGGGATCTGGATGTTCTTTTATTCAGAGTAATATGTTATATTGGACTATTATTGGTTTGTGGACTTACTAGTTGATTGCAGATATTATTTGTAATATTGAATGAATTGAATTTCAATAATTTTCACAAATTACTCAACAAGACATTTTGTCATCCATCTTTGATTTATACTTTACATGAACAAGCTTTTAAAATCTATGTACATAACACTCAGAAGACATACTGTATATGTAATGTAAATCTATAATATAGAAACTAAATATAGAAATATAGAATACAGAAATTGAAAATAGAAACAAATTTACTATAGGACTCTAGTACAGTAAATGTACAAGGACTAATAACTTATTCACACTGATAATAAGAGTGATTATTAAATGTGATACATAATAAAACAATAAATAAATCAAGTTGCAGTTAAAATGTGGCGACTCCCAGCTCCCTATTCTATTGCATGTACGTCCTCTATTTGGAGAAATTAAATGACATGTTGAAATGTTTTTCCTCATCACAAAGAGACATGAGCTGAGAGATGATAGGCATCAACCTCTGACGAGTATCTTTTCTTACATGTTATTTATTAGGCGTCAGGGAAACATTTTTTCGATCTTGACAAGTGTCTTGGAGAAAGATTAGATATTTATCCATTTGGAAGCCTTTTTGTGCCACTCAGTGTCATTCGTTTAGTTCCTTCCCAAGACTCGGGTTGACATCAAATAAATGTTTTTTTATAAGGCGCATCCTCCTAAACGAATGCTTATCACAAGATTTTTCACTAGATGTTCTGTAGAAATGGGCCACTGGTATTTGTCACAGGAGTTTTTTTTTCTTTCCAAGGTTGCGATTGTGATTCATTATTGAATTTATGTCAGGATGAGTAACTGTTTAAGGTTTTGAGTTCACGAACTCTAACACATGTCCTAAAACTAGACTAAACTATCCACGTAATTCATCTCAGGGCACCTACATCACAAAGACCAGAACAGAACTGGTATTTTTTGGAGTTTCTGTGAAATAAAAAAAATGAAATCCCACCACACCCTGTTCTGCTTCAGGTTCGAAGTTGAGTCCTTATAAATAAGATTTATCACCACCTTAAAGTCCCATATTATTTCATACCTAAGAATATAAATACAGCTGACGGGATGAAAGGTACATGCCATATTTCATGATTGTTCTTGTTTGTTCCTTCAGGGTGCTGACGGTCAGCCTGGAATCAAGGGAGAGCAGGGAGAAGGTGGACAGAAGGGTGATGCCGGTGCACCTGGACCTCAGGGTCCATCCGGTGCTCCTGGACCTGCAGTGGGTGTCACTCTAGGCTTTTTAACCCTGCTAAACCAAACCGAACAGATGTTATCTTTTTTCTGTGGTTGCCAAAGCCCAAGACCTTCAATTATAAAGGCTTACACCCAAAAATCCTGAATGTTTGTAGAGCAGCATTATTTGAGTTGTCAAAGATGTTGCACAACAGCAAAACAGCAAGGTTGTAAAATCAATTCACAGTCTTTACTATGGGGAGAAGCAAAGCACTGTTGTTCTAGGAAAGATGAGCATATAGTTCAATAAAAATACAACAAAACTATGTACATTAAGCTCTGAACACTGGGAAATCAGCCCTTGGATAATAATATTTTGGTGGCCAGCTTAACTTCACACCACAGTTGCTGGAGCAGTGTATTGTAAAGTGGAATGACCTGGGTCAGCACAACACGGTGCCCAGCAGGTATCCCCATCTGTGTCTGTAGTGAAAATTGCTCTCTCCAGGTAGAATAAAATGCCCGAGGCCATGCGTTTCCATAAAACAGCTCACCAATATCAGAGAGTTAGGCTAAGGTATGTTTTCTATTTCAGGGTCCCACGGGTGTTTCTGGACCTAAAGGTGCTCGCGGTGCTCAGGGACCTCCTGTAAGTGTGGACCTCGACCTCTCAGATTTTACTGTTTCAAACACAGTCTCTTTAAAATGTTCTGTTCATTTTACAGTTATTCTATAATTCTGTTGGATTGTTGTACATATTTGTTATAGCCACCTTAACGTTCCCTCTCTCTGTCAGGGTGCCACTGGTTTCCCTGGTGCTGCTGGCAGAGTTGGACCCCCTGGTCCCAATGTAAGTTCAGTCTCCTGCCAAATACACCCACCAGCTCTGACCACTTGTCACCTTATTGAGCACTGGTTGGCTTTAATTATAAGATGTTCAGTGCAAAATCAGATGTATATTGTATTGAAGATATTTTTTTTGACAGAGCTTTTGATATTTCATGTAATGATTATGTGAGAAAGCATGCCAATGCTATTTTCCATGCAGCCTGTGATTTATTCATTGGTTTCTAAGTGAAGTGGAAAGGGTGTAGGTGGTTGTTTTCAAACTGCCACCTGATATTTTCTCATCTATTGTCTTATGTATTCTTACCAGAATAAACATGCTGTAGTGTAGTTAGTCTCGTTGCCTCAGCACCCTCACACAACCAATGCAGTATGCGATTTGGCGTTTTGCACTGTTGTTGTAAAAGTGATGTGCGTGATCAAATAACACAATTTGGTTTTTATAGATAAAAACCAAATAGACAATAGATATTGTGGCCAAAATTCTCAGCATTATCTAATGATGTTCATAGTCCAAGATTACATCACATTATAGTCATTTAGCAAACACTTTTATCCAAAGAGACGTACAAAGGTACTTGACAGTATGTGGGGATTGAACCCAGAACCCTGAGACTGAGAGTCTCATGCTCTACCGATTGAGCTGTCCAGGCCGGATATTCAGCAAATTAATAGAAGCTTACGTCTGTGTGGCCTGCTGATGTTTCCATTATGCCAATCACTGTAAACAGTTTGTG
>CABFOQ010012925.1:1419-34363 GCA_900660455.1 Gephyroberyx darwinii | reverse complement strand
GATAAGAGGCTAAAAATACCCATTAGCTGGCAAATGTGTGCTTTCACTTGAGACCTACTTGAATCATGTTCACTTTTTCTGCAATTTTACACTTAACTGCAACCATGAGTTATGCATACATTATATGATATATATATATATATATATATATATATATATATATATACAACATAATATTCAGACCCACAACTGCTGCATTTACAACCTCTGTGAATCAGGACTCACCACACCACAAATCCCAATTTAACCCCTGTGTCAGCCAAACAGGATATCTATGAGTAACTTGCACTCTGCAGTAATCGCTTCCTTAAAAAATCCTTTAAGTAATGTTTCTTGTAGAGGATGGAGCCATGGGGCGGTAACATGTGATGGATGTAATATTATTTTATATACGCACGGGGGCGCTCATACAGCTAGTCTCACTAAATCAAATGAACCAGAGTGAAAAAGGCGATTGTGTTTATAAATATGTAGTTTGTACATTTTCACGTGAGTAGCACTGAGCTGAGCTGCGTCAAGCCAGCCAGGAAAAGACACATTGACATCGGAAATCAAACGTGTCTGCCTTCAAAATAAAAGCGTATAGCGCGTCACGTTTGAATGAGGTGTGAGGTGTATAATGAGGTGAACAGAAAAAAAATCTCTATGTTTCGCTGTGAAAGGTCAATTTCGAAAATGTTGTACTTTACGACAATCCTGCAATAATATATTCTTTATCCCCACACTTTAATAATTTCAGCGTCCGTTGCAACACATTTGTCAATACGGGTTTGATTTTGAAATTTTTAGCGGAAGTATTTTGTATTTTGTCTCACATGACACTGGTTCTGTGCAGCAATCGCTTTCGACATCGGCTGTAAAAACACTGCACCGTATCGTAGTGTGTTGCGTTATTTAGGCTAAAGTTTATTAAGAGTGTAACGTTAATGTTAGCTCCAGTGGCTAGCTGATAGGCTAGCTCTAGCTTGCTAGGGGGAGAGGGCTTTGCAGAAAGGAGTTCTCTAGGTTTAACGTTAGCTAACTGACTGGCCTACTTGGACACTTGCGTTAAGTTAACCACATTGCCCTAACGTTAACTTATATCTGGAAAGTCCAGCATAGCTTTGTCTTTGCTCCTTTAGCTTAGTGTTTTTCAGCAACAATGTCTCTTCTTGACTCCGAGGAACACACTCCGTTGCTGCGGGATGATGCAAGCAGGTGAGTGCAGAGTTCACTAAGTTAGCCATTGGCTGTTGACAAACTAACCAGGATTAGCTAACGTTAGGTAAGTAAACATCGCATATATTTGGTATAATCTGTTTATCAGCACCAGGAGCAGTCACACAAACTAAAAGCGACCTTTGCTTTCTTGTCCTCTTGCCGGTACACAGTGTTGACTCCCAAGATGGCGATTACAAGAACCGGTGGAGGTCTATCCGAGTCATGTACTTCACCATGTTCCTCAGCAGTGTAGGTGAGGATGCCACTACTGCCTCCTTAGTACCCTATATCCTATATCAAACTGACTTTTGAGACTGAGAAGTTCTGTACTGTAGTAAGTCCATTGCACACACAACTTACTTTGCTAAGGTGCTAAAGTAAAAAGTTTGTCATCTAATCGTAGAAGGACCTTCTGCACATTTGGGTGGCATAGGTTAGTGAGGCCGTCCTTCAACCGGACAGCCTGGGTTCAATCCCCCACAACAGCTGTGCCAGCAGTGGAGGGGAGCAAGTGAAAATGACACATTTCTCCTTTAGGGATCAGAGTATCAGCAAAACATGTTTTCATTGGCTGTTCTTCAGCCTCAAATGCCCATTAGATAGATAGATAGATAGATAGATAGATAGAATCATAGATAGATAGATACTTTATTGATCCCCGGGGGGAATTCTGGGGTTGCAGCAGCATAACAGTATCACAAGAAACAGAATGTACAAAGTACAAAGGCAAGGTACTAAATTCTACAGTACTAGGTGACATAGTACAACCAGTTATCCTCCATTAATACATTTGCATTGCATATTAGGCTTCTGTGAGTGTGCCTGACTTTGGTATGATGTTGTACATGATGTACGGCTTTGTAACACTTCTGTGTTTCATGTCCTCCTTTAGGTTTCACTATTGTCATAACATCACTCTGGCCCTATTTGCAAAAGGTAAGCACGGCTCTGTGTGTTTGAGATTAAAGGATAATATTGGCTGGGTAAAGAAGAAGCGAGAGCTGTTGCATAGAGAAACATCTCTGGGTAAATTTATTTGGAGAAAGCAGAAACACCATACTAGCCATACTGTTCAACAGGTGAAAGGTGTCACATCTTGAGGCATGGGATATTTTTTAAAGGTTTGATTTTGCAGTGCGCAAAAGAAAAACAAATCAGAATAACAGGATGGGGAAATCAAATCCTGCTAGAGAATAACTGCTTAGGCCATTATTGATATCTTGGACAACCTGAAACCAACATTGTTGATGGAGATACTGGGTTCTCTGTCTGACCAGTTAACAAGTACCTGTTTTACTGCAGTGTTGCAGTAAAACATCGTTTTTGGTCTGCTGTTTGTTCTCAAACCCTCCCAGGAAGGCTCCTCAGACCATTGAAATATTTCAGTATTGTATATTTTGTATTGTAGCAGACATTCCCCATGCCAATTAACACTTTGTTCGGGGTGTGTTTCTTGTAGATTGATGATAGCGCTAATGCCAGCTTCCTGGGGTGGGTGGTGGCGGCCTACAGCCTGGGTCAGATGGTGGCCTCGCCCATTTTCGGCCTGTGGTCCAATCACAGACCGCGCAGGGAGCCGTTGGTGTGCTCCATCGTCATCAACGTGTCGGCCAATATCTACTACTCCTATGTATACCTGCCCACAACAGATAACAAGTTCCACATGCTCATGGCCAGAGCCTTTGTGGGCTTCGGAGCAGGTGCTGTATGGGAGCCTGAATGTCTGTCTTGTGAGATGACTTAAGTGATGAACATTCATGTGACTTGGGGGAAAATGCCCGTGGACAAGCCAATTGATTTGCTCATATAGTGTCCATATGTCTGTGCTCTACCAGATGATGTGGTCTATGGCGTGTATCCCCTAATGTGGGTGTTGGTCCTGTCTGGGCAGGTAATGTTGCCGTGGTGAGGTCCTATGTTGCTGGAGCCACATCGCTGAAGGAGAGGACCAGCGCCATGGCCAACATGAGCGCCTGTCAGGCCCTGGGCTTCATCCTCGGACCAGGTAAAGATGGCTGCGTCTCTCATTTAATTTACTAATCTCCCAAAGAAGAAAGAAAGTGCTGTTGGGAATACAATCAAAAGTTCGAACAATTCAAGGGCAGTATTGAGAAAGGCAGCCCTCACTAGCCAGTATGCTTGTGTAGTGTATTCGAACATGAAGGTTGTAAACTTGATTTTGGACATTTTATTAATCTTTTGCTGCATCAGCTCTGCAGGCAGGCCTGTCGTTCATTGGTGAGGACGGTGTCACTTTCAAGGTCATTGCCCTGCGGCTCAACATGTACACGGCCCCGGCTTTACTGGCAGCAGCCTTGGGCATCATCAACATCGTGTTGGTTCTTTTGGTGCTGAGGTGAGGCTTTCCCCTGCGTCAGAATGTCACTGTCATGGATATAGTGTGTGTGTGTGTGTGTGTGTGTGTGAGAGTGGGTTATGGGATTTGAGGGGATATTAAAGGATATTAAGAGGCCTAATGATCTAGGATGACTGTCTTGTTTCTCATCAGCAGGGAGCACCGAGTAGATGACTATGGGAGATACATCCAAGCCATCAACTACACATCAGAAGGTTTGTACTGACCTACTCTTCACTTCATTTGATATATTAGTCCAATAATTTGACTTGATGTACCTGCAGTGCTTGATGCCAAATATTGGTGAGGTTTTTTGTGGTCGAAATCCATATTCTCCTCTTTCCTCTCCTGTAGATACAGATGACATTAGCCAAGAAACGGAGGAATCCATTGACCAGGTAGCGGTCGTCACCTCCAACATCCTCTTCTTCATCATCATGTTCACCTTTGCTGTCTTTGAGACGTATGTGTTTCATTCCACAGACAATGACGATATGTCAGAATGAAAAAAAAAGAAAGCATTTCTTGTTGCCTGCCTCTGTATACCTTTCTAATGTTTTTTTTTTGTAATTCCTCAGAATTGCCACCCCTCTGTCAATGGACATGTTTGCCTGGACAAGGAAAGACACGGTGCTGTACAACGGCATCATCATCTCCTGCATTGGATTTGAATCCATCCTGGTGTTTGTAGTTGTAAAGGTGGCCTCTCAAAGGTACCTAGACAGTTTTGTTCCACCACACATGTGAATGAACCAGGGAAATAATAATAGATTTCAGTTAAAAATTGGATTATTGAGGGGAGTGTTTGCGTCCTTCCAGGATTGGGGATCGTCCTGTGTTGCTAGGAGGCTTGGCCATCATATTGTCTGGTTTCTTTATCCTGCTTCCATGGGGGAACCACTACCCTAAAATCCAGTGGGCAGGTATGAATTTTTATTTGCAAAGATGGGTCCAATTTCCTGTGTACATGATTAGTTGCTGCAGATAGACTGTCACTTTGGATATTTCCCCCTCTTTTTGGTTAAAATAATACTGCAGTGGCCTCTGGGATTTATTAGTTTTAGGTTTTTATCAGGATTTTTAATGTCCTTGTGAAGTTACTTTGTATTTTGTATAACTGTTGAAAATGATCAATACCCTGGCTGAGAATTTGAGCATTTATTTGGATGTGCGTGCACATTTTTGCCTGTCTTTTCAAAATGCAGACATCAAGAACAACTCGGCGGTCAATCTGACCTTTGACCACACGGTGGCCTCCAACAGCTCTTTGGAGCCAACGGGCTGCCCGTCTGAACAGACCTGGTGCCAGTATACTCCTGCCATCCATCTGGCCCAGTACATCACCTCTGACATCTTGATTGGGATGGGATACCCAGCCTGCAACGTGATGTCCTACACACTGTATTCCAAAATCCTTGGACCCAGGCCTCAGGTAAGAACTGCTTAGGCTGACGGTTAGAAAAATGAGCTTGTGATTGGAAGCTCTCAGGTTTGATTCCCCATCAAAGTGCCCCAGAGCAAGGCATTTAACCCTCAGCTGCTCTAGTGGAACTGCTCAGTGGCCAACAGTCTCAGAGGCCTTTAATGCTTGCAAGCAAGCACAAAACCTTTCGCAACCAAGAGGCTTGTTTCGGGTAGAGAGCGAGAGCAGGTTACATCAGTGAAGCTTTATATAGTTCTCTAATGTGCTAAGTCACATGACTGAAACTATCTCTTCATACACACATAGTTCAAGGCAGTTTAATGAAGACAAGGAATCAAACGGTGCACAGACACCAACGAGTACTTTCTGTCATAGCTGGAACATTCTGCTCTAACTCCCTACGACTCGTCCTTCGGTCCCAGGATCTGCTTGCGTCCTTGACATTTCCAACGAAACCTTTCATAACATTGCAACAGTTGTATTAAACTTCCAGCTAAAAACCATGAGAAAAGAGGAAACATATACTCCTCTCAGCTCAGTAGTTTCCCGCTGGCTGTGACTATACTCATGCATACAGTTTATACTTTAAGCATATTATAAGCACACTTACATTATTATTTTCCATAACATTGGTTTTGTTTTTGGGAATGGTAATGGGCTCATTGAGATGAATAGGTCATACTAGTATCCTACTAGGAATCCTTGTTGCTTGCCAACCAGGATGAATCATTTTTTAACTCTCCAGTCCTGAAAAGTTTTATGCACTTTGCCAAATGGCATTTCCAATTTGGTGGGTGTGTTTCAAACCACTAACGATGCGTTCATAAATTCCCCAAAAGTTTATGCATTTTACTTTATCTTTGTAACATAATTAGTTGAATAAACTGTCTTAAAATTGTGTGTGTGTTGAGTGTACAGAATGTGCATGTTTGCTGTTTGTCCCGGCAGGGTGTGTACATGGGCTGGCTGACAGCGTCTGGCAGCGGGGCGCGGACCTTGGGCCCAGTCTTTGTCTCCCAGGTCTATACCATCCTGGGACCACGATGGGCCTTCAGCCTCATCTCCAGTATTGTGCTGGGGGGCATAATTCTCCTGGTCTCCCTCTACCACAGACTCATTGCCTTCTCCGTACGCCACGGAAGGATTGTGGAGTAACAAGTGGAGGTTCCCTCACTTTTTAATCTGGAGGGACTGAGGACCATTTCCCCCCTTTTTCTCTTAAAGACTTGTAGCCAAAATGTGGGCTATAATTTAGGCTCTTTGTTGCTGTTACTTTGGGATGTGGTAACTGTTAAGCAAGAGTTTGTGACTCAGGTTTGACCTTTAAACTGTTTGGCGGGGAGATAAGGCCAGATCATCACTCGTGAGCCGACCAAAGGTGGCCTCTTCACTAGTTAAAAGGGAGTTGATGCTAGCACTACAGCGGCGTGAAACAAGCCATGTCAAGGATATTCTTAATCCTGTATGACCTTAACTTGTCTTAGGTGGACCAGTGATCGCAAATAGATGGTATATTTGTTATTGAATTATTATAACTTTTAGCACATGTGGTATATAATGACACTGTTGGTTTTAAAGATAAGTGAATTTAAAAGTATTTGAAGTTACAGCAATAAGCATTTATCAGTCCGGATGAAGTTCTCAGAATGTTTGCATTTAATATATCATACATTTGTGGCTTGTGGATAAGAGGTCCCTACGTACACTATTACATTAATTGTACATCACTGTAATTCTGTTTTAAAATTGTTTAATATTCAGTTTTTATATACAGAAAATGTGCTGATTACTGAATCATGGTGGATTGGTTAGATGCAGCATTTTTTGTTCACAGTGTCCTGATCAAACAGTTAACTGTTTTTAAGCTGTAATTTTGAGAATATTATGAGTTGAATATGATACGATTATGATATGATCATTTTAATTTATGTGCATTGATTCTTGTCATTCAACAAAGCTGACTCATTCTTGAGAGATAAGCAAATGTATTTTTATTTTCCTCTACATGAACAGGTTGATAATATTTATTCCCTATTTACTTTAACAGCTTCACTTGAAGTTAAAACTACACGGTTTTCACTAGCTGAAGTAATTCATAATGTGTGTTTGTACTAACTGACTAACTGAATGTGTTGGGTTGAAAATAAATGTGGTCTCAATTTTAAAATGGCTTTCTTAATATTTGTTAGATTTCACATGGATTGAGATGGCAGTGCATTGAGATAGAGTTGTGGCTCTTCTCCATCCAATGCCTTATACAATATGATTCAATATATAGGATATAATATGAGCTGAGGCCATGGATATTCTCACTATCTGTTGGCTGGTAACCATACTGCCTCTTGCTCTGTCATGTAGCAAGGAAGGGACTCTTGCCAACCAGAGCTACCAAACAACATGAAAGCAATTCTACTTTGTAATAGTATATTATCTTTATAGAACAGGTTTTTAGGGCGGGAGTAGACAGGAAAACATCTGCGTGACTATTCACCAGGGAGGAGCAAAGGAACTCCGCTGCTGAACAAGAGGTCAACAACGCGCATGCGTATATCAAATAAGTTCCGTTCACCAGAAAAGCTGGTGCAGAGCGCGCAGAGAACATGCGCGCATCCGAAGTTACAAGATACAAACATTAGCGATAAAGTAACGCCGCTTATTATGTAGTTAATCCGAATCTCTGCGTATATTGCAATATAACAGGATTCGCATTATTAAGTATGGCAATGTTTAGAGAAGACACAGGTAAGACAATGTTGATTTGCTTGTTATAAGAAGTTGATGGCTAACACAAGCTAGCTCGCGCTTAATAGTTGGGGTTTACCGATAACGTTACACTAGTGCGTGTGTGTGTGTGCGTTCCTCTTCATTTTATGTAACGTTCAGACAGCAAATTTTACTTGGGTTGTTTCTTCTTCCTCCTTTCCAGATTATAGAGAAGCCCGAATGGTTGTAAGTACACTATCCAACTGTCCCCTTTGACGCTTGTTGCCAACAAGCCTTAAAATCATGGAATCACCCACATTTGCGCACTTAGTTATTTGGTTTGCTAACGTTAGCTAACATGGACTCACAATATTGCGAACGGATCGTGGAGAAATGGCTCTCTGCAGCTGCCTTTGTATTCAAAGCTTGTTAGAAATGGATTATCCACAGAGCATTTCCAGATACAATCAAACTTGATCATTGAGTGAAATTGTTTTTAAGAGTTTTAAAAGCGCGCCTCACTGACTTCCTGTTTATGGAGTATTGCACACTGTTGCACTTGAAAGTAAGAACACACCAGAAGTGCTCGGTGTTGTTCTTAAGGAAAGTAGTTAACAAGTTAGAGGCGTTTACCACATAATACTTCCCATCGCATAAGTTTTAAAAAATTACTCCAGACATCCAGTAACTTTGCCTTGTTGAATTGTGCTGATGTCCTGATGTGTTTTTATAAAAGGGTGTGGAATTGAACTTGACATATATAAAGAATGAGATGAACTGGAAAGTCATCTTCATTCTAGTCTTATAGTGTGGTGTGAATAGTGAGTTGAGGTGTTTCTTGACATTGATTTTTTTCCCCCAACTTTTGAGCATGATGTTGAATAATATTTTGGTGTGGTTTTGGTGTCATCTCATACTGGGCTTTATATGCAGTGCAATTTTTATATGTGTGCGATAAAGGGTTTCAGAGCAAGTGCTTTAAGGGCCTAATACTTGCAACATGGTTGAGGACTTCCATTTGCGATATTTGTAACAAAGCATTTAGTGTATTTCATTTCACTGGGGTTTAGTGCTGCGTCAGTGCCATAGTTCAGTGCAGTCCAATGAGTCAGAACCTCCTGTTGTGAAAACAAAAGTGAAACTTATCAAGTGAAACTTTACATTCCATGCATCACACTGCTTGTATGTATTGTTAATGGTGTGTCCAGGACAGAAACATGTTGAAAGTCGGGATTCTCTTCCTTTGTAATCAAACTAGGTGAAATGAAAGTCGGCCCCAAGTTGATCTTAGTTCAAGTAGTTTAATACACGTGTGGAGAGAGACAAACATCACCACACAAGGCAAAGCATGAGTGTGTCCTTTATAAGAGTTAACCTACAGACAGTGTACATAGTTAAACCATTTATAAATGCTCAAAGATATATATACTGAATATAAGAGATGCAAAGTTAATATGAATGAGTTCATATACAATGATACAAGCATACACAGCACATTAATCATATTAAATGTAATTATCATGTCTCAGTCTATAAATTCACCTATCACATGTTTTAGTTGTTAGAGATGTGTGAAAATTGCCCAGTTTTCCTGCTTACTAGTTAGATTCGACAGTCTGGCTTTTCTGTGATAGCAGAGCTGAGATGTGACGTTTAGAGGGCGGAGAGCATGGGAGCCATGTCAACAACTTATGGTAAAAATGATGCATGTTATGTTATTGTCTGGCAGTCTATGTAAATAATTACTGTTGATGGGTGTTTAGAGTTTCCATATCTAGACATCCAGAAAATAAAATTGTCATTATTTTACAGTATTGCCAATTTTTCAATAAAATGGTGCTCCTTCAATTTTGAGGGATAGGGAGCACAGTTTGGTTAATTTAGATCCCTCGCTGAATTAGGCCCAGGACACCTCCAGACTAACTGTAGACTAACTGAAAGTTGCTTTGACTAGTTGTCCTGGCTAAAGGAGCCAAACAGCTATTTGGAGCTAATGTTGTCGGCATCCCTTTTTCTCTTTTGTTTTTTTTCCTTCTAGCAAAAGGTGGTGGATTTGTTTGAAAGTCATCCTCCAGTTCAAAGGATAGTGAACTTTGCCCTTCATGGTAAGAAGATACTACATAATGCATTAATACTAGTCATGATTATATGTAATAATTTATTTTGTGATTCCCTCTTTGAGGTTTAATGTGAATGTATTTGGTCAAAGTTGGCCAAAGGCTCAATCTTCAATCTCAACAAGCAGCCAGCGATCCTTAAGCTTGTTTGTGGTTCTCACTTTGGTACCATTTGAACACTTTTCTCCACCAATTCAGCTCTAAGTAGCTTCCTCTTCCCCAACAGGTGTGAATATGGAAAATTACCTAGGTGAAGATGATTTTGAAAATGGCATTTGGATAGACCAACACCGTTTCCATGGATTTCCTGGCCTTTCTGAAAACATTAATAGAAGATTAATTGGGAATTCTGCAAGGTCTTCCAACTCTGTGTTTCTGCCTCCATTGCGTAGCTTCACATTACGACCAACCCACGAACGTAACCTGCAATCAGTGCCAGTTGAGAGTGTGAGTTCAGACTGTTTTATCTGTTGAAGAGTCTGTTTTCATTGATTCTGCTCACTTCAAATGGTTGAACTCTGTGTAATGTCAGTTGTGCCACCCCCCCTTCCCCTTTAGCATGCTGAAAAAACAGCCAGATTATTACAAGAGGCGAAAAAAAGCAAAGAAAAGACTGAGAAGAAGCGACTTAAGAAACAGGCAAGTTGTGTTCTTGTATTTACCACCAGCCATACCCAACAGGGTCCTACCAATAATGACTTAAAATGTGCAAATCAAGTCCTCATCTGACGCCTGTATTCTTACCCAACAGAAACAGAAGGAAAGAAAACGACTTGAGAAGGAAAAACAGAATCCTCAAAGTGCAGAGGTAGTTGTGACTGGATTTGAAAAAATGTAAAAATGAACCAACCAGGAGCATCCAACCAACCAAAAACCACATCATGGTGCATAGTCATATCCTAACGGTGTCTTTCTATTTCACAGGAAAAGGATGACTCACAGCAGTCTAAAGCAGAGGAGAGTCAAAGTGATGATAAATCTACCAAAGACGATAACAATTCTAGTGTTCAACATTTGAACTCATCTAGAGATACAGACAGCAGTGACAGTAGTGAAGAGGAATCCAGCGAAGAAGGGAGTGAGCCTGGGAGTGAATCAGGCGACTCTGAGGTACCAAGAGCTCATACTTAATAATAATAATAATAATAATAATAATAATAATAATAATAATAATAATAATTCCCTTTTTAGGTTGGAGTCAATTCCATTTCACTACAAGTCTGATTACTTTAAAAAATAAATAAATAAATAAAAAAATCCAGTGATGACCAAAAAGAACGCTTATAGAGATGGCGACAATCAGTCGCCAGAAAGTTTAGTGTTTTGGATTGGTCAAGTCAAAGTCCAGACTTTAATCCAATTGAGATGCTGTGGCAGGAACTGGAGAGGGCTGTTCATGCCAGACAGCCCTCAAAAAACCTCCGAGTTGGCTGAGTTCTGTAAGGAGGAGTGAGAGAAAATCCCTCCAGGAAGATGCCAGAGACAGATCAGTGGCTGTAGGAAACATTTACCCCAAGTCATCGCTGCTACAGGAGGTGTTATCGATTGAAGGAGTTCACATATTTTTGCACACAGGGATATGAGTTTTTGCTAAATAAGCGAGTTTTGTTAAATTAACAATGAAAGTATATTATATTTATTTGTGAACATCTTCATTAAGATTTGAGGTTTAGATAATATTATGAGGTTATTCATTTATAATATATGAAATAATGACAACCCCATGTAGGGTTCACAAACTGACTGTATATAGTGTAATTTGTAATTCAGTTGTAATTATGGTCCAGTAATTCTGTTCACTAAATACATCCCACACTTTAAAAAGTCTCTTTTTGCCTTTGCTGGCTTAACTGCTTAGAAAGGTTTTTTGAACTAGAGACCAAACCTATGTATGCTTTTTTTTAAAATTGTGATCTTGCCTGTTTTTTAGGAATTGGATTTGACCAGTACTTTTGTGAGTAAAGCTGCTCTCATAGCCAAGCGTAAGTTGGAGCAGAAGCCCAGGCCTGAGAGGAGGGAGCAAAAGAAGAACCCGGTTAAAGAGGAAACTCGACGAGCCGCTGACAAACTTAATGAAGACCAGAATAATGGAAAGAAGGTGGGGGCGTTGTGCATGGTAGTCCACTTTTGTAAAAAAAAGACAAAAGACAAGATATTTTTTCTTTTTTTTAATGACAACCAAAGAATAGGGAATCCTGATTACTTGTAATGCGTGACAATACAAAATTACTTCTCCAAGAAATACAATTGTTATAACACTATCATTACTTGGGCCGTGTCTTTTGGTGAATGATGAGGTATGCCCACTCACTCTTGTCATTTTACATCTCTCTGTCTTTGTCTCAACAGATTACCACCACCCCTAACAGTCCCACCCTTGAAGATAATCTAAGAATAAGTACGGAGCTTGCAGGTGAGTTTTGTCTACCCGATGTACATAAAATGTCAGCCAATTGGGTTCATCATTGTTTTTGGCTAACTCACTCTTTATATGTAACTTGCACTTTCTTATTTACAGTGCTTGGAAATAAGTTTGCAAGTACTGGACAGTTTGATATGGCTGTGAAGTATTTCACAGACGCAATTAAGTACAACCCTACAGAATTTAAGTAAGCATAAGTCTTATCAAATATAACCAATTTTACTTGAAATCCCCACATAGCCTTGTAATGCTGTTCTCCTTCACAGTAACCGCTGCCCACAGGCTGTCAGCCAGTGTATAAACTGAAGTTGTTTTAATTGTGCCGCAGGTTGTTTGGCAATCGCTCCTTCTGTTTTGAAAAGATGCAACAATATGAGAAGTCGCTGACTGATGCCGAGTTGTCCCTCAGCATGTTTCCCGGCTGGGTTAAAGGCCTTTATAGGAAGGGTAGGGCTCTAGCAGGTCTCAAGGTAAAAGTCTGCACCACCCATACTTGCCTTTTATTATATTAAACTTGTCATGTAGCAAAGTCCACCTGGTATAGAGACCCTGTGTGACATTTCGGGTTGGAATGACCTTGTGGCCACTTCAGCCTCGTGTCGCAGTGTCATTTGACTGCACAGGCTCACATTTGATAAAATTGTTTGATTAGCCCTTTACTGCCCATTCTGCAAAATGTGCCTAAATAATTTATTCTTTATTGCTTTTTAAAGCCTTTATAACAGGGCTGATTAGTCCTGCAAAGTTGCAAAGGTCCTGTCTGTGGTCCTGATCTTGGTACTAGATGTCTGTCATGAGGATGTGTAGAGCTCATGCTTTCCTCTCCCCACAGAGGTATGACGAAGCTGCCCAGGCCTTTAAACAGGTTCTGAAGCTGGATAGCTCCTGTACAGATGCTGCTCAGGAGTTGATGCGGGTGCAGATAATACAATTAATGGTGAGTAACTAAATATTGCCACATGTTCATACTTGGACTCAGTGATGTGTATTGGTCCAACCCTCGAGTTTATCTAACCATATAACATGATAAAAGAAAACTAAGTAATATGTGAAAATGATTCATTGATACTATCTTCCCTTATGTTGACAAGAGAACAATGTTGTGCAGAGAATTGTCAGGCAAACTAAAGATGCTGTTGTCACGCTGTTGAGTAGATCACATGCTCTGTTGTTGCTAACCTGGAATCCTGGGTCTTGTTTCAGGAGCACGGCTTCTCTCGGGAGCAGAGCTCAAATGCCTTAATAATTCACGGGACAGTAAATAAAGCACTAGAGGTGCTGTACAAGTTAAATTCTAGACCAGGTGAGTGTTTCCTTGTCTGGTATCAATCACTGCTCTTTTGATGGTTATATCCAGATGTTGCTCTGTGTCAGAGGAAATGGAAAATCTACTTGCGTGAGGGAGGCTCATCTGTTTTTGAGTGTATTTTTCTGGATCCATGGTGTTGTAGCTTCAGTGGAGTTGGTAGATTGTATGATTATCCAAAGTTACTCTGGCTAATCCCAGTTGAGTCAAGTGTGTTTGTCGCTTGTAGCCATTGCTAAAACTAAATGTCCATTTTGTGCAGTACTAATGTGAACACTTAGCCCATTAGCCCACCTAGCTCATTGCTCTCTCCCACCCACAGTGGAGAACATCAACAGAAGATCTCCACTCCCTTCAGCCAGCCCAAAGCCCCATCCTCCTCCTCAGGCCCAGGATGCACCAAAAGCAGCATTTATGAACGGACCTTTAGGCCCGGTCCAGAATACGTCAAATGTCCAGAGTCAATCAAACCCCATTTCTAATCGGGCTGTGAAGACCAACTATGAAGATCGTCAATCAGCCCAGTGAGTAGTTATTCAGTTGCTCTACAAACCTATTGTCCCAAAACGTCAAGTTGTTTGTTTAAAAACACTTTAAGATTTTGTGATGAAACTGGTTAATATATATTGAATAACCAAGGCTGAAAAGTGTGATTATTTGTTTGCAATTTGTTTAGTGCGAGTCTCTTTGAATGAACTTTTGTGTGTAAAACAAAGCAATCCCGGTAGTCGATTGTTTCATCCACAACAATGCAGAAGTTGCCACGACCTTTGGTCAGGGCCCGGGGTAGATACATGCCTGCTCTCCCATGCTGGCAGGGCTCCTCCTTGCTTGCAGTGCTTGACGAGAAAAGAAAGCAGTTTCTTAAATTTTCTCTAACGAACTGCCAGACTCGGCAAACACTGCCACGAATTCACCTCTTGTATCAAAGGTGATTTCAATGTGCAGGTTTGTTACTTGCAGTGTATTGGTTGAGCCCCGCGCCTTCTCTCTGTTCCTCAGGCGACAGTCTACAGTCTACAGTTAATTGTCTGATTCTTGTTGTTCTTGATTTTGGCGATAAGCGGTTATTGCATTGTTGTTGTAGGCACTGGCCCAACATAATAGTGAAGACACTCGAAGTAGACTGTGGTTAATAAACCATAGCACATACCAGTCCAAAAGAAAACAAGCCACATCTGCATCTGTCCTCGTCATCCCCTCTCATCTTGGAATGCTTTTCATCTTGGAAAGGCAAGGCCGATGTTCACTCTAGTTTTAGCTCAGAGACAGTCGCTTTGCTTTTTACCACGCTTGCCTTCATCTGGGGGATTGTTTCTCTGTCCTTGGAAACTGTTGAAGATTTGAGTTTCTGTAGGTACTCGTCTTTTCTTTGTCTATTCAGCCAGTTCTTCTGTTTATACCAAGCAAGCTACTGTTGAGTCCGGAAATGTGAAATGGATCACTTCCTGTGAGGCAGTGGATTGTTTCTGGGGAAAGTACCAGACACCAGTGGTTTCATGAACTTGGCATAGGTTGACTATGACTAGTCATAGTGACTAGGTCGCTATTGTATGGTATCAATCAGTCAATCAAATACACAACACCCGTATTCAAATGTTTGACATTTTGCATGCATGCTGACACATGCATGCATGTCAGTACACACTCATTACTCATCATTACGTAGGCCTAGAGTATGACAAACAAGTTTTCCTTCGTACAGTGATAGAAAATGAACTACTTCAAAAAACAAAAAGCAATTTTCCCAAACATCTTACAGTCCTGACGGTTATGTTAGAACAGGCTTTCTGCTGGTCCTTAAAAAGTCTTAAATTCAATTGTCTAAATTCAAGGCTGGAAAAGTCTTAACTTTAACTTGCTGAAACCTGCAGAAACCCTGTAGAATTTCGTTGTCCAACCAATTCCATCCGTTATATGGCGTTAAACTAAATAGTCCAAACTAGGAGAAAATCATGTAATCAAATCGGTCCTGCTTTCATGAGGTTGAAGCGATGGGCTACGATACAAACTATTCTCTGCCACGGTACAAATCATGGTGCAACAATAAAATGTGGATCTCAGCGTGGGTTGCATGTCATCTATCACATACTTCTCTATTTTTTTTTTTAACTCTCTAATCAGTATCTTTAAATAATTTCAATATTTTCTTTAACAGGGTTCCACTCTTTCCAATATGGGTGGGAAACATGGTTCACACAGTAACTGAGGCCATGATAACCAACCTATTTAGCAGGTAAGGGAATACACTTTATATATTAAGATATATGAAGACTTTCATTCCAAAACGCTGTATATTTCATTTAGAGAAAAATTCTTAACTGATGTTTCTTGGTCAATATTTCTGAAATGCAACGGATTTATATAATATAAAAGGTCAACACAAATAGGTTACTCAACTTCCCATTGAATATAATGAAAGGTTTTTTAGGAAAGGCAGCCCAAGTGCTTAGGTCGCTATAGCAACACTGTACAGTAACTTATTTACCTATGCCATTTAGAGCTAGCTAGCTGGGAAGATTGTATCACAGTTGGTACTCGACAGCCCCGAAGCTGTCTTGGCGTGATCGTGATGATGTCCGTCTCCATTCACCGAGACATTCTGTTGTCTTGCAGTGTTGGGCCGATCTATAGTGTCAAGCTCCTGACTGCCAGACGATGTGCCTTTGTAAACTTTACCAACCAAGAGCATTGTGATGAAGCGATCCGACAGTTTAATGTAAGTAGTCTCTGGACTAC
The DNA here is from genome assembly GCA_900660455.1 of Gephyroberyx darwinii. Classification (NCBI taxonomy): domain Eukaryota; kingdom Metazoa; phylum Chordata; class Actinopteri; order Trachichthyiformes; family Trachichthyidae; genus Gephyroberyx; species Gephyroberyx darwinii. The sequence continues at coordinate 18,097 of CABFOQ010012925.1, read as the reverse complement.
GGGGTAACGGGGTGGACTCCAGACTGCCTTTGCAGAGTTCAGTTGCACTTGTTCAATATTGTAATTGGGTGGGGGTCCATTGTAATAATAACCCTGACAAAATCACCCCATTGGTTTGAAGATGCATTTCAAAATGTAGGTTAATATTCTGGCCATTGGTTTAAGACATGGGCAGTTAGAAAATATAGGTGGGCCCTGTTTATGCACTTACTATTGATGATTGGGCCCTTAACAATCTGGTTCCCATGCCATACCAGTTATTTGCTCTGCCTACATGTACATTAGAGGAAGTAGGATCATACCAGGAGGGTATATACAACTTGCCTCCCACCTATGTATTTCTACTCCTCTGATTTGTTTTTTGCACTTCTTCAGGGGTATGACCTAATGGGAATCAAGATTGTTGTGCGATACCCGGACAGGATTCCCCAAGGCATGGGCATGTCCAGGTCAGCCCTCAAAGCTGAGGACCTGCAAGATGAGAATATCAGGTGAGTGACTTACAACCGACCTTTTATTTAAAATAAACTTCTGGGTTTGTTTGCATTGGCCTGTTGTTGGAAGTGATATCACAGTGACTCCTTTTGAAAACTGGCCGTAGTTTCTCTATGAAGCACCACACAAACTGGAAATAGTTATCATTACTAAAAACAAACTGCCGGCTACTTCTGTTGTTACAGGCAAAATGAGCGTTTCAACTGGAGGAATACGGGTTTCAGCCAGAGACCTAGCCGCCCCTACAGATATCTCCCCGATCACAGAGGCGTCCACAAGCAATGAAAGGAAAACGACACCAACAACCTCCCCCAGTTCCTAACATCTTCAATAAAAGCAGAATGACGTATAGTAGTCAGTGACATTTACAGGGTTTTAATGCTTTGCTTTGCTCTTGAAATAATGGCAGTATTTCTCTTAACAGTGGGCTATAGTATGCTAACTGGACAGCATTCTGTAAGAATATTTTTAAGTATTAGTCACCAAAAATGAAAGCCGCTGATCTTGAAAAGATGAAGAAAATTATATTGATTCCAGGTTTCCCAAAAGCTTCTTGGCAGCAAGATCGCGGCAGGTCAATTCCAAGTGCTAAAATGTTGGAAACTGGAATCATTAATTGCTCGCAGCCAAAAGATTCAGAAACAATTCGAGACATCCTTTTTGTATTTTCATAGCGATATTTACTTTTGGCTGTCCTTGATGTCAACAGACACGAAAATATGAGTAACTTTGGAATGCTTATGAGTGGAAAAAGAGCCTCTTATGGCCGGTCTGTCTTTATTCAGAAATTCAAAATCATATCCATTGATTAGGTTTGGTTTACTTTTGCATGTTTCAGCTTGCTGTCTGTCATTACGGTTTAAAAAAATCAAAATAATCAAACACGGACACTTTTATTGCTATTTTATTGCCGTTTTTAAGATTGCTTTGCTCTGATCACGGGCATCTTCTGTCATTTTATATTTGCATCATTTCAGTCAGAAGTCTTTGTTAATTATGGCATTGGTATTCTTAATCTCCTAAAGAATTAAAGATTCTTTCATATTCTGACTTGCTGTCTCATCGCTTTATTTAATTGAATTTTCCTAATGTAGTTTTGAGGCCAGAAAACCAACAGATGGCAGCACAAGCCAGGTATTGCATCCACAACCTAATGGCAACTTAAAATCTTGCTATGTGATAATCATTCCCTTTTATAGCCTTTCATTTACTGGTTTCTTATGTAAACACCATATAAAGTTGTTTATCCTGTACCACTTTGGCAGATGGAGTTCAACTCATAACTTGCATATTATGTACCTTTTATTCACTGAAACAACAACACTGGCTATCACTGTAGTTTTGTAGTCTGTAATTTGATGGACTTCCTCAGCACTGTGAACTGTAGATGTGATAATATCATGCAGGACACTTACACCTGTAACCTGTAGTATAGTGAACTGACATTTCCCTGCAGCCTCAATTACAACAGTGATGTCTTTATATTGTGATCTGCAGAAACTCTACTAGGGCCGTTATTGACCATAATGCTGCTACTGTGAGCCTAAATCTGAAATGTGCACCACATCTGGCACCACTTAATTGTTAGTTATTTGAACTATGTGAATGTTACAGGCTTAAGAAACTTGTCAGAAATGCTAAAATGGATCCTTAAGCAGCAGTGAAAATGGACTGATGATTGAATTCCTCACAGGTCCACAGCACCTTTCAACCATCATTGAACTTTCCAAAAATAGGGGCTCATTTATCACCACTGTCTAAGGGGTATTTGAATTATTAGGGTTTTGGGATTTGAGACTACCTTCCTAACAAGCTCATAAGTCATGCAAATGTACAGAGCAATCCTTTGTCTCAATGTTAATTACTGTTGGGCTAACTCAACACAGAAGGTGTCGTACACAATGTGACTTATCAAGGCAAAATAAGTTGCTGCAAGACTGGCAGCATGCCTATTCCATAATGTGAAGGTCACAGGTTCAAGCCCCACAACAGACTGGTGCTGTCAAAATATCCACTCTGAATAAATGTCAGTGAAATACCTAAAATGTGTCTCTATTTCCATTTACTGTTAACATACAGTACTTAAAACATAATTTTTTTTAATACTATAATACGATTTGAAGTAGAGCATTGGGAATAGTGTTAAGCACCAGGTTAAACTGGAATCCATGATTCAGTCTCCACACAATAATTATTGATCAATTGTGCTTAACAATACCTGCTGCTACTAAAAAGCCATTTCACTTGGATTGTGGCAAGTGGGCTGAAAATGCATTCGTTTTTCTCGCAACACCCTGAGGTGGAAAATTTGGCTGGTGATGGCAACTTTGGGCTTAATTAGTGCAAGAAATCTTGTGGTGTGCACCCACCCGTGACTGTGTACCGACAGGCTCTGACAATAGCTGCACTCAGCCCTGTGTATTAAGTACTCTCCTTGGGCAAAGTTTTTAGATTGCCTGTGGCCATGGAGAACGTGTATAATACACCAGCCTCCGCCAGGTGTACTGCTAAAACCTATTTCTTGTGTATTAGTTCGATGCAGAGGGAGAGTAAGGGGAAATCATGAAATAAGCTGATAAAAAGCAGCTCAGGGAAATTTCCACAATGTTATACCCAGAAAGTCCTACACACAGCTTTAATCAATGTTTTGTTTTTACCTGACGGGAACATCAGATCTTGGTTAGAAAACAGTGATTTTCTTCTATATCTTCTTTGCTAACTCTCCCATCCCAGATTTCTCCCTTTTGTCGTCTGCAAATACTCTGGCAAGCAGCCAGTAATCCGATACCCAGTCACTTTAATTTGTTCACTACACAAACACATCAAATCCAATTGAGAGGGAGGATAACAGAACCTAACTGATATGACTTGGTTTAATTTAGGCCTGTTATGTATAATTGTATTGATTCCCATCAGTGCGCCTCTTTTGTTTAGTGTAATGAGCATTCATTTCACCTTGCTTCCTGAAGCTGTTGTGGCATCACTTTCAACCACTTCATTGAAATCTTTTTTTACAATAAAGCAAGGCTCCCTGTGACCTCGTTCAACTGGACGGCTCCACTTTCCACCAGATGTCCTCAGGATGTGGTATGCAGGATTGTCATTTCATAACCATGTCAACTAATGAACCAAAGTGATGTTTCACTCTTAAAGATACAATCCAGAATTTATTTTGACTATCTAAAGTTTGGTTATATATAAAAATGTTTTGTGTCAGTGTTAATAATAATTTCATTTGGGAAAATAGGGCAAATCTGTGGGGTTTCAATTAGAGGGGATGGGATGTTCTTCTGTATTGCAGCCCTACTGTGATGTTGGCTGATGAGATGGGTGTATTTTTTATTAAAATCTCGCCTAGTGTAACTTTAAAAGTCTGAACTTGAGAAACTACCACCACACTACTTACAGCAAGCTCAGTGAGCGAGAAGGGAGCTAAGCTCTTGTTAGAATGCTATCATGGCCCTTACCACCCTAGCCCGTCTTGGCCAGAGGGCCGTGATGCTCGACACTGGAGGATGAGGGAGTGGAGCAGGACCTCTCCTCCGATAGGCCTGCCGTCGCATCGCTGACTTTCTAGCTCTCGGCTGTGATGCAGCCGGCTCGTTTGTGTAACTCCACACCACTGGAGAGAATATTTCACACACTGATCGAGGTTATAACGTACAAGAGTTACTAGCAGGCAATAATGTGAAAAACTTTTTTTTTTTAAACTGGTGGATTTTTAAAAAGGTGGATATGTTCATTACTGTTTGCTTCTGAAAAGTGAAGATGATTACCTTCAAGTTGGGAAATCTTATGGACCTTGTTTAGGAGAAGTATGTGTGATCCAGGACATCCAAAAGAACAGCATTTTACATTGTTTCAGTTGTCTTTATCAAAGTTAAGCTTCAATTACAATATATGCCACATAGAAAAAGGTTTAATTTCAACTTACACAGCTCCTAATATAGTGGGAAAAAATAGTAACATTTCTATTGAGCTTGCTCAAAAACAAATATTCAAAATTCTGGATTTTGAGAAAAATCATGGCAGATTTGTGCTTACATCAATTTCTATTGTCCCAACTTCAAAAACCTCCGGCTATCCTTCCCTGATTAAAAAGAGAGTGACAGGATTAATGTTAGTCCCGAGACATTCCTCTTTTCAAAGCAGAAGGCACCTGTGTTTTATCTTTTGCCATCTATTCCTTCTTAATCCTGAAGAATGTAACTGTACATCTACAATAATGAACCTAGAGTAGAAAAATAAAGGGTGCGTCCTCTGGCTTCTAATATAACTAAGGGGAGATGTTCCTGTTTGTGTGTGATATTCCTGACGGCTGATTTCAGAGAGCTGCTCTTGCTTGCCACCCCCCCAAGATTATCGGTGGTAGAAGAGTCCTGACCTCCAGTAGTCCACCGTCTCGGACGATTCGACGCTAATCTGAACTCAGACTAGCTCAGATGCTGCACAGGTTGAGCCCCATCTCAGCCCAGGTGAGTTCCACTCTCCAACAGAAGTTATATTTGTCATGCCAGCGGAGAAGTCATCCACCCGTCTCTATCTGACGTTAGAGTTGTCCTGGATCACCGACACTGCTCCCAGGTCAGCTCCAGAGGCAGATGTTGCTCATGGCCTGGCAGGTGGAGCTACTCTCGGCAGGAGAGAGGTAGATCTTGCCACTGGGGCAGACGCACACCTCATACGTGGCCTGTTTCTGGGAGGCCTGGCGGAGGGATGCTGTGTAGACGCCAAGTGGAAGGCTTCCCAGGCGGATGGTGCTGGCATCTAGAAGTATCTGATAGGAAATATAAGAGACACTGGATGTCATTATCCAATAACACAGAACTATGCTGCAGTGACGTAAGGCCATCTCCAACAAGTATATTAATACAAATGTAATCAGTGAATAGGGCAGTAAACCTAAATACAGCATTGATCTGGAGAGTAATGAGAACAGTTGGAGTGCTCGCTGTCCTCAAAGGAAATTGAAATGCTAATTTAGGCCTTTTCAGAAGTGTGCGTCCTCCTCACCTCTCCCTCTGTGGATCGGAGCTGGAGGTCCTTTCGACTGCCGACCTTCAGCGGCCCTCTGGCAGCGCTCACTTCCACCCCTCTGGGAGCCTCCATGGTCAGGGTCCGTGTTGGAGATTCTAGCCTGACGAAAACAAACAGCAGCACCAAGATGTGGTGCCAGGACTCGTCACTTGATTTTACATCTAGATTCAGGATGTCTGGATTTCAATATAATTTCAATAATTTTTTCACTGAGAATGCGAGACCTATTCAAGGTTAAATTGATTGTTTGTAATTTGTTTATTGTTTGTAAAGTTTATAGTCTACCAATGCGCCTGTGGAAAATACACGTTTAGGGCAGGTCGATGGCATTAGATCAGATTGTATGTTTCATAACCAACCTGAAGACAGTAAACCAGTTAGAAATTGTGAATCAAATTGACTCATGAAAGTTTATCGCTTTGTACATTTGAGAAAACAAAGCAGCTTATTGATTGTTCTGATGTTTGTTTCAGAGGGCCAATGACTTCAGCACCTGTAGAGGAGCTGGCACCATTGTTCACGTTCAAGTAGCTCTTCTCATTATTCCAACCCGGAATTATGGCTTCCGAGCAGCCCATAATTGTATCAGCTGATTTTGACCTTCAGCAACACTGAGGCTAATGCAATTATACATTTTCCGTCCGTGGAATATTTGTTTACATGGGGGAAGATAAGAGTGAGAGCCAATCAATGTGGAATTTGTTTTCATAACGCATTACCGTTTCAAATTGATTTCCCCCCCCCCATCTTCCCCAAATCTGTTTTCAATGAATTTTTAATGGAAGACTTTAAGGAGCCGTCTTGAAATCGCTTAAATCTCCATACCCTCTGAAAGTGACACACATTTTGGATTATATGCTGTTGGGGGTGAAAAAAAAGCAAAAGCAAATGAATTCCATCTGCATTCGAAAAGCCTCTTAAATCAGCTTTCGCAACATACACTTCTCTGTGAAATGTGTAGAGCTAGGATTGTTCCTGCCCTCGACCTGTAAGTATAGATAAGGTGGCACGTCTGCTCCCCCAGTTTGTTAAAACTTTTGATATGCTTCAAACCAACAAAAGATCAAATTTAAACTTCAGTAGGAGAAGAATTCTTAAATTGAGAAGCATTCCCATTTAAAATTCACACCAAGGAGAATCTCTATCATTTTTTTAATGATGTTTTGTCATTTACAAGTTTTTAGGCGAGTTTTCTCAATATGCAAATGTAAATCATTTAATTACAAAAAAAGATGTAATTATTCATTTTGAATGTGAAAAACAATCCTTCTATTGTCTTTGTAGTTCATTTACTTAAATGCCTCACTACTGCTAATTTCTAAATGATCTTTTTTAATTTCCTGAAAAGCTGTTCTTACAAAAAGAGCAAATATACCTTAGAGCACTGTACAATGTTCTTATGAGGTTGTTATTCTGTCTTTATTTTCTTATCTCCTCTCCTTCATTTCTTTTAATAATTTGATCCACACTTTTCATTCTAGTTGATGTGCTTGGCTAATAATAATAATAATAATAATAATAATAATAATAATATAATAAGATAATAAACATTTATATAGCATTTTCTTACACAAAGTATGAAGTACTTTACAATTAAAAGAAAAACACATACATAAAAATGCAAACATAAAACAGTTGAATGCTCTTAAAAGAAGATACAGAGTGAAAGGAACGCATTTATTTTCTCTGCAAATTGTTTAGGTGCCCTAATTGCAAAGGCTTGATCGCCTTTAGTCTTTAATTTGGCCTTTTGTATTTATATGATTTTACAAAATGTTGACTGTTCTTTGTTATTATTTATTAGTAAACGTTGAAAAATGTCTATTTATTATGATTCCTTGCTGAATCATAGTAAAAAAAGTTACAAAAACACTTTCTATGACTCAACAACAAATGCATTCTATCTCCCATAGCAACGGAACATGGACATTCCATCCCACCAGTTCATTAGTGTCACAAGAATCTAAATCTAAGTTTTAGAGTTCCTTAACCCATTCTGTAGCTTCAATAGTTACTTCTGAAAGAGTTCCTGAATGTGCATGGCCTGGATAGAGACATCTTTAGACCAATTTAAAACATTTTACATTATGATGAAACTGTGCATGAGAAGTTAATGAGTGATTAGTCATTCCCTTAAAAAGAATCTTATCAGCACCCAGTGTACAAACAGGGTCTGAAATTCTGCTAGGAGACAAAATACTATATAATTCACAAGTAAGGAGTGCTTGTTTCAGGCACAATCTGAAATCAAACACCAAATAAATCCAGTTAAATTGTCATGCTTTATAACCACATCTAATCCATCTAATACACGTCCATGCAGAGAAAGATTATAGTCCAATTTATGAAGCTCCAACAGCAGAAAGAAAAAGTCCCATATCAGCTAACTAGTAAATTGGTAATTTGAAGGGCATTATCACATGAAACTAGATCTTTTGACTAAAAACATAAATGTTAAAGGCTGTATCCCAGTTTCTTTGTCCAAGCTGGGAAGTGAATGTCAACATGAAATTGACAGATATTGACTTTGATGTTTGAGGCCCTCAAAGGAGATAACACCTGCTGTCATGGCTGAGGGGATTCTAGTGCTCCACACCAGAGAAGCAATACAAAACACTGTACAGTATGGCAGCACACTGATAATGCATGTGATTATTGTAAATTTAATTAATTCAATAATTTTCTCTAATCACTTAATCCTTCTCAAGGTCGCGGGGTGCTGGAGCATATCCCAGCATACACTGGGATGCCAGTCTGTTGCAATGCCAACACAGATGGACAGACACGTGTGGTTCATGGGGAGAACATACAGACAAACTACAGACAGAAAGGGCCAGAGAGCACCAGGAGTCCTCTCCATCTTAAGCCTGAACTGGATGGGAACCTGATCCATACCCCTGTTGTGAATCGGGCTAGAACCTTCATTACCCCTGATAGCAAGATGTCCACCCTGGTTGGGGAACCAGCACTACCCAACCGTGGACTCTTCCATTGTTTCAAGCACACTGGTTTCCCTGACCATCCTTAATGAGGTCGCTGCCACTACTGTGTTGACCAAGCTAGAGGCCAAGACATCCTGGCCCACGCAGGGAAGGAGAAGGTGGAAAAATCCTCTCACAACACATCAGGGAGGATTTATTAAGTTAGTCATCAAGTCCTTTCACACTACAGTGAATGCCTACTTCTGTCAAGATGGTCTGAGGCGTGAAGGTCAGCAAGTCCAAGAAGAAGCGTGTCTGACATGGACTACAATTTTCACAAAAAAATAAATTCAATGTTGCTTTGCTGTCCGTGTCAATGATGTATTTTACAGGCTCAGCTTGCCCTCACCAAAAGCTATTGTTAACGTAGGACAGAACTTGCTATCGGATGGTCTCAATACAGGTCATACTGTGTTGTATATCAGTCACGTAGAGGCAAGAATTGCTCAGTCATTTTTAACAGTACAAGAATGTAAAACCTGATATATCAATTGACTCTTACAGGGTCAATACTTTGTGCAGTAGTAAAAAACATCTCCCTGCTAAGAAAATACTACATCCCCTACCTACCAAAGCCTCAATTCCACCAGGTTAGTGGTAGAAAAGACTGACCAGAGCATTAAGTAGATCTAAGAAGATTTCTTCTGTCCTCTTTATCTACTTAAAGAACCTTTGGCTCTTTTCTTTCCTGAAAGCTGCTGGGATCATGACAACCAAGGATGTGTACACATCTGCTCAGTACAGGTAGACCCTGAACCAAGGACGACTCTACTAGCAGAATTGGTGGAGAAAATAATGAGGGGAGTCTAAACTGTTCCCTCTGCTCTCTTATGCCTCACCTGGAGATGTGCCATGTGATGTCTGCACTGTAAGAAAGCAGAGAGCCCTCAAATCCCGTCTGGTGTGCCTGGCTTTTCGTTGTGAGACTCATCTCCAGTCACACAACAAATTCCCTGCCTTTAAGAGGCACACCTTGTTTAAAGTCTTTGAAAACTGCAAGAAAAGGTCTGTTCCTGTCGCGACGAAGTCCCGGAGGTTTTCGGTTGCACTGATCAGAAGTGTATCTACCATCTGTGCTGTATGGATGTACTTAAAGGTCACAATAAAGTCTCAACTGCAGTATATAAAAGGGTCCAGGGAATAGTCCTAGTGTCAGTACGTTTTATCTTATAATTGCCAATGGTATGTCCAGTTATTATAGATGGCAAAGCAGTTTAACCGGGAGTAATATTATACCCATTAGCACATATTTTTAGAAATTTGCTGGGAATGTTTCAGGTAACTACACTCACTTTCCATGTAAAATGCTTTAGGGAGCTAAGGAACTTCAACACTAAAGTCTCTCTCAAGTCCCCAGCTCATTCTCCGCAAAGTAGTGATTCAAACCACCCGAAACCTCATGATGCTCCATTGGCTAAGCCAACATGCATGATAATAAAGATAAATGGGAAACAAAATAATTGAGTTTCATTGAATTCAATAACATTTTCGCTATCTCACCATCATTAGCAGCTTTTCACCAGCCTGGCCTATCTTGTCCCCTCTCATCCTCCTGAGCTGGTATGGTAAGATAAGAGAGAAACTAAGATAAACTAAGGTGAAATGCCACAATATCTGAACGACTGACGAGCTGAGATTTTGTTTATGCAGCTACTTTTAGACCAATTCAATGAACTGTAATTACTGATATTCTCTCTATGTATTGCTTCTCCCTTTTTAGTGAATTCAGTGGCTGTTCCGACAACAGTAAACAGAGCGTCCTTGTTTATCAAAGTCAAACAAAACCTAAAATTTACAACTTCAATTGTTACAATAATTGTCATAGTTGTTTATCTGCAGAAGCAAGAAAAATAAAATAAATTGGGGTTGAAACATGAGAATGAAATGCAGTGTTGCACTTCGACAAGCTTCGAATACACTTTATTTACAGTGAAGTGAGTCTAAGAAACATTCCCAACATTTTGAAAACATTTTGTCAATCTTGTCAATCAAAAATGAAAATGCCATTATTATACTCAATGGTTTGTGATAATTACAAATGAAGAGAAATTGGAGTTGGAGCAGTGAAAGCAGTCGAGTATATAGAAGAGGCGCTACAGGAGAACAGGTTCTTCAAAGACAGGGAAGATCTCAGGTGGTTTTCTTTGATTTCATCTCGGCTCTGTTCCCGTCCCAGATTACCGTTGGCTCGGAGTGAAATAAAACAGACCACAAAGTGTGTGAAATAGTTTCGTTTTAATTAGTTCTATCTATAACTATCTTGATTAGGGAGGAACAGAAGGGCAACATGGACGCCAGCCAGGCCATATCTTTGTCATCCAGAGAGGTTTACTGACAGGTGGCAAGTGGTTTGCAGAGGGTTTAACTTGTCACTCTTACCGGGAAGTGGAGAGGAGAGAACCGGAGAAATTCTGCGGACTACGGATATTATGAAACGTCCTGGAGTTCAGATAATTGATAGGGTGCTAATAGGGTGATCATAACTTCAGCCGCACAGTTGACATGGCGATCCTCAGTCCTCTAGTGTAGGGCTGTACCTGGATTACAGGGAAGACAATCTGTCCTTCAGCAGCGTCTCTTCACACCCTGAGCCTCACCCCCTTTCAGAGTCATTCAGCCCCTCTATTGTGTCGATGTGAGCACGATGAATCCAAACGAACTCAACTCCAGAGGGCTTCAGATTAGCAAGGTTCCCCTGTGGCTTTCAAACCCTGCTGTCACAATACTCAATTGATTATACTCTTCTCCTCACATAGGAATCTCAATGTGCGTTTATGGATATTTGAGAAAGTGTAGCTACAAAAACCTGAAAATAGCAACCTGAAATGGATACAGAGCTTGAAAGGTGAAGCAAATGAATGGAGTGAATGAGCTCTATTTGGAATTCACATCATTGAAGGTGCCATATTTTCATAGTTTTCATGATGCTTTGCAAATGTAGTTTAGTTAAAAGAGGAATTTATTGAATGAATATGAAGAGTAAGTCCTCAGAGGCAGAATAGTCACAATACTGGATCCTGATTGACTGATAGCACCTGCTCCTCCCTCCCCTTCAAATGAGGTAGACCTGCTGAATTGAGGCTTTGCTGTTCAAATGCTGCCTGATTGGACAGATTACAGTAATTCTTTAGTGAGCTGGAGCCAATCAGGACCAAGCCCATTCTTGAAAATACAATAACTTTAATCAATGTAACAAAAGTAAAATCAATCAAATAGCAAAATGTAATGTGAACAATGTCTTTATTAAGCATCTTTGATCATATATGTATATAACTAGAGGGGGAGAAAGCCTCTTTTGGGTGCATATCGTTAGGATTTTGACCACATGCAGATGGTCACCCCGAGGCTGAGCCAGTGTGTGTGAGTCCTGTGTGTGTGTGAGTCCTGTGTGTTTGTGAGTCCTGTGTGTGTGAGTCCTGTGTGTGTGTGCGTTTGCTTTAAAAGCGAACTTCATCAGTATTCCACTCACTCCAAGGGAATTAGCTGCCAGAACACTGCTTTTTCTGCCAACTTTGATCCCAGCGCTCTCTTTAGGGCCAGTAAGGTGGACAACAAACCACACTCGTTATAGCTTGTTAATGGACCAACAAGGCCCGCCGCCTCAGGCAACGCGCAGTGGGGAGTGCACGTATTGGAGTCCATGTATCTAATATATATCCCAACCTCGCTTTTAATTGAACAGAATATGAACATGTGACATTAAGCTTCAATGAATTTCTGTAAAGTCAATGAATTTGAACTTACTTCAGGTCTTCAGAAGCCTTTGCCTGGATTAGTGGAGTTTCTACCGAATGCCCAAACACAGCACCTTCTGAACCTAGGTACAGAATTCACAATTTTACAATGACATTTTATCACATTGAAAGTCCATGCCATGGCGCGTTTACCGTTTGGTCATTCTGCATAGATTTCCATTGCTAAAAAGAGTGCAGCACATTTTACCTGTGACAGTGAACTTTTCCGTCTGCATGCTGACCTCCTGCTCATCTGCAGCGAACAGCAGTCTGCCTCCGTCCCTGCTGCGCACCTCCAGCCTCTGACACTGGGCCTCCACCGCCTCAGATCCTGTAGAGAGTGCAGCCCAGGTTGGAGCCCTGGGTTTCAACTACGCAGCTAACAGAGGCATCAGCATGACCACCACTAAACACATCCAAAGGCCTCTATACGGACAATTACTGGCAATCGGGCAATCGCTGAATTGAGGTGCTGGGAATGGGATTGCTGCTAAGTCTCTGAGAATTACAGCTATTTTTATGTGTTTGCTGAAGCCTACTGCATTGATCTTCCATATTACATCAACATTTTATAACTGGAAAGCCTATCCCAATGTTAGCTGGGATAGGCCTAGTAGTGAAAATTGTTTGGCACTAAAAACAGTTTTACTAGGGTGCTATGCAAACAAGAATGCTTTTTGGAAATAGCGCTTTCAAATCAAGTTGTTATGTGCTTCTGCATGGAAAATAAGCTTTGAGAAACTGGCTTTAGGCATGTAAGGCAACTAGTAACCGAAATAATTTGTGGAGTGCTTGCACTGTAAATTGAAAAAAAAGTTGTATCAGTTAATTCTTTTATAATTGGAGGTAAACCAGTAATCGGTTCCACTGGACTAGACTTTGGTGTTTTTTCCAGATGTGCATGCAGAAAATTGAACATCTCTCCAATTAATCCACAAGCAGCGACGACTAAGAAATCAAATTATTCTCACCAGGTTTCATCTCACTTTGTACAAAATGCATTTTCTACTTAACCAGACACTAATTTTCAGGGGAAGGTCAAGCGTGACCAAAAAGTGTCATATCACAAGCCTTGTCGACTCGCCATCAATTCTCAACTTATGCCAGATAAAATCAATAGCTATTAATGTTAATAAGCAGGTCATTTGCTTTCCAGTGGTCATTAATCACATAAATGACTTTGGTAATTTGGACTGACTGATGGTTAAACTTGATGATAATAAGAAGAATCCATTGCCCTTTCAATATGTGCTTCAAAGGTTAATGTCTGGAAAAAACGACCCAGTGTCTCCGCAGGCACGGAGGCGATTTGTGATGAGTCGAAGACAAATTGTTGCTCTAATCTTGATTAAAGGCATTAATACAATGGGATCGATCAGGCAATTTACAGTAGCAGTCAAATTAAACTAGACTGTTTTCACTAAATTGTACTAAGAAATGGGCATGAAGGCCAAACATACAAGTAGAAATAAACATATAATCCAAATGATGAAGGGATGTTTAATGTGTAACGGCTTACAAAGCAGGAATTACTGTAAACTCACCCACTGTGAGCTGGCCCGTGAGTTGGCCTTGATTGTTTCGAGCATTCAGCGTTACATTCTTTTCCGACCGCAAGACCAACAAGCTGTCCTAGGGGAAGCACGACGGGGAAGGAAGAAAAATATTATTTTGTGAGGGGGAGTTCACCGGTTTAAATGGTCAACTACTGCACAGGTGCCACTGAGCAAGGCACTTAACAAATCGCAAATACAGCTACTGTTGATGCACCTGGCAGCTCCCAGGCATGTGTGTGTGTGTGTGTGTGTGTGTGTGTGTATCTGCATCAATGTGCAGCAGTTCAGTGCAGCTCAGTAAACCTTCCCTGGATCCATACAACTGAACTAAACTAAATTAAACTAGAACTAATAAAACAAAGATGACTTAGATGACTAAGAGTGAAGTGATGTATAGGTAGAGGAAGTCTAAATAAGCCTGTTTTCCATCTATGATAGTAGATAGGGAGCGACTGCAGTCCATCGCATGGGAGTAGTACAGTGCGTTTGTGTACGAGTTCGCGCGAGTGTGTATGACTTTGCGTGAGCAGCAAGTGATATATGATTAGCTGCCAAGTTTGTTGGGTGTGTAACTTTGCGGAGGTCATATAGGTTGTTTTCACTCTCCGCTTCCAATATTAATGCGCGTCGTGAACAGAAGTTCTCCAGGAAGCACTGTAGCATGAGGAAATTTCACTTCTCGATTTGAAGTATCGCTTTAAAGAGTTTACAGGTCTTAAACATTTTCCTGAGGGGCCGTGGCTGAGATGCCGTTGCTCCCCTGAACACTTCTTTGGGATCACATGAAAGACTTTTGAGTCATTGCGCCTCTTGTGGAAGGTCAAGTGTAGATCAGAGTGAATGCACATAAATGGAGCCTGTTGTTGGAGGTGCAGTGGGCCCTGTCAGACTGAAAAATTACCATGGCTGCTGTAAGGCAAAGGGTGCTTCCCTGCATACAATGAATAACATCACAGCCAAAGGCAAGAGCACGGCAAAGTAGTTTTAAACAAAGCAAAGTTGTAGGATGCTCCCATTTTGCTGTGAGTGTCAGTGAAATAAACTACAGGCCTTTAAAGCATAGTTAAAGTTATAATCCTAACTAAACTTAAAATATTTGAAAGTTGAATTCTCTTTTGCCGTTACCGACCAAACACGCACTATGAACACACGAGGTGAATCTATTCTGGTGTGTTGTAATTTCCTTGATGAAAACTATAATTAAAAACCTTTCTAGAGCAAAATAAATGCTACGGGGCATTTTGGAACATGACTGCATGCATTTTTTATATTTTGGAAATAATATTTCATTAATATTTCAATGCATTACTGTTATCCAAATTTAATTGGATTGTTCTGTTCCAGGGATCTTCAGATTACTGGGGCACTGCCGCAGTGTGCTCAAAACACCTCTGATTTTGAATCATTTTAGCCCACATTCATAATTGGCTGCTACAATGGTCTTTGTCATGCTTATCAATACAAGTAGGCAAGCCTTGGTGAGGGAGAGGTTTCACTCCGATGAATTACACCTGCATCTGATGCTATTTATAGACCAGTCAGGGTCCCCAGAGACAATAGCTACAGCCAACAGTTTGAATGGCTGAGAGCTGATTAACCATATCTGGGCACTATGCTGCCTGATACCACATTACTTTTCAGACTGAGGCAGGAAATTCAAAATGAAGATTCAATTTCAGGGCTCTCACTTAAATTCAAATAGTCCAGTGTGCGGCATTTACAGTGTGACAAGTGGGAGAACGGCCATAAGGGAAACTTACACTTCATCCTTCATCACACCTCTATTTCAAATACAACATACCTGCATGCATGCATCCTTCTTACTTACATACATTTCACTGCTGATCAGCTTGAACTGTGTTACCGATGTAAAAACAGCATGTGCAAAGTTCACAGCTATCAATTCCAACACACCACTGAGAGCATTGATTCAGCTATTAAAAGTTATTGCCGGAAAATAACGAGGTGGCTTTTTCCTACAAATAACACTGAAGCTGCTCACTTGGGATTCACTGATTAAGGCTTCAGATTGTGATGGAGTCTTCACAGCGTGAGCGGTGAAAAGTGATGCTACTCACACACTGCGATACGTTGCCTTACACCAGATTGAACAACAGTTTGGGCAGAAATCTCATGATACTGGTATTAAACTTTCATAAGACGTCTCCAGTGCGCTGCGGTGTCCAATGCTCTTTGTGGTAATGGCTTATCGATCAACGGCGGTTATCTGACTGAAAAAGGGTGCCGTGCGCTGTGGTGTAAACTCTCTACCATTCATTGGATAACCATAATCCCTGCTCTCTCAGTGCTTGACATATTTCCTCAGGTGAGAAATATATTGAGTGACCCACAGAGATTTTTGTCCTGTGAATATCTCTGGTGCCGGCAGATAAGGGTGCCATTGCGCAGCCCGTCTGTAAAACAAGACAGTAAAAATGTCTGCGGGCGGTATTGCACCACCAGTGGGGAATGATAATGTTCGGCTTGGGCGTCTGCAATGGCCTTAAGGTGTTTGCTGTGTGCTAAGTGCATCTCCGTTATGTTTAAATAAACGTTCAGCCTGAACTGGAACATCAAAGGCTCTGAGTAGGCAATTCTAACTTGTTTCTCAATCTAGTGTAGCAAATCGCACCCACCATCTAGCCACTGCCTCCATCGACATCCTTCAAAAATCGAATCTACATGGAACTCCAGCTTCCAGTGCTTGAAATTGCTTTCTGCACCATGCCTAATCACTGAAAAGGGAATGATCCCAACTGGGTGTCTATGAATCGTGTGGGAGAAGAGAATTTGGATCAACTTTGCACTGGAGCTGTGTTGGTTAATCTACTGAACATCAAAGGGTGAGAAGGAGGAGGGAGGCGGCAGAGGGGGG
>CABFOQ010012921.1:5429-29849 GCA_900660455.1 Gephyroberyx darwinii | reverse complement strand
GTGAACTCACTTCTCAGGGGTGAGTTTCCTCTGGGATATGAGCCAGTCGCTCATGTCCTCCAGTACAAAGCGGCCGGGCAGAAGCTCCCGGGCATCACCGCTTCGGAGAACCAGAAACTGTTTCATCAGACTCATCTGCAGAGGGAAGCAGTAAAACACAGACAGTCGCACCAAAGGCAGATTTTTAATGAAGGAAATAAGGTTTTAATAAAACGTGGTGTCATTTTACCTGGTGATGGAAACAGTGCTCATCCCAGCAGAGCTCTACAGCGCTCAGGTATTCAGGGCTCTGAATGTACACCTGAGGGAGGAAAGTGATGAAAATGCAACTTGAGAAGGGTTCACTAAAGACATAATTCAGAGAAAATGAACAAAACAATGTTATGAATCTCACCTGGGCAGATGTAGAAGCAGGTTCAGTCATGTTGTAATACAATTGTATTACAAAAGTATACAATATTGTATACAAGTATACAATAGTGGCACGTATAACAGTAGTCGCAAGTACAGTATAACAGTAGTCACAAGTACAGTATAATAGTAGTTGTAAGTACAGTATAACAGTAGTCACAAGTACAGTATAAGAATAGTCGCAAGTATAACAGAAGTCGCAGGTAGTAGTCACTCAGTAAGAAAACGCAGGCACATAGGTGGCGATTTGGTACAGACTGATGATCCCAGGAGGGTCCAGGCATTCCATAACCTGAACGTTCTATTGCTGTATTGTTATGTCATAAGGAAAGTAACCCTCTTCACCTATTGGCTGGACATCTGGGCTTTCTATCTATCTATCTATCTATCTATCTATCTATCTATCTATCTATCTATCTATCAATTATTATATCCATATATAAATGAGGTCATTTATATATATATATTTTTTTAGCTATTTTGCACTATTTCTAACAATAACTGTACTGAACAAAAGGAAATATTGACAATAGAGTCCATGTAGATTTTGCTTTGCTTTTAGATTTGTGAAAACGTGTGAAAACAATAAATGGTTAGTACGTGACACCCCCTGACCTTTGAACCTCACAGAGGATGAGGAAAAACTCCCACAAAACCTTTCAGGAAAAAAATGGAACAAACCTTGGGAGGGGTTACTCAGACAGGGATCCCCCTACCAGGACGGTTGATGGTGCAATACATGCCGAGTTAGGTCAAGTAGAGTATACAGAATAGATGAGGTAGATGTAGATGTAATAGTTTATTTGGGTGGGACATCCAGATCTGATGTGGGGCGTCACAGCAAACAGTAGCTCAGTTGGATCAATCCAGGATCAAACTGAATTTGTTTGATTTTGAATCCGTTTTTCAAAATAAATCTTCAGGCCAAATAATATCACGTTGTTAAAAAAAAAAGACACCAGATGAATAAGAATCAAGACAGTAAAGTAAACAGAAAAGTTACAGACAGAAAAGTTATGTTACTTTTCTACACAAGTTCACAATGCACAAGTAAAGACAAAATAGCTCCAATCTAATGATAGCCAGGCATGTGAAGTCAACACTGTGGGTTTCTCAGTTCTTTCATCAAGACTACTGTCAATTCATTTCAGAAAGAAAAATGTCATCTGCAATCTAGTCAATTCCACTGAAGCTGCCAATATCTGAGGTTCTGAAGTGATTTTTGACTACTTGACAACGTGAAAAACACCACGAAGACAGCACTGTAAAAGATTTCAGAACACACATTTTACCAATACACCGCTCTGATGTAACCATCTTTTGCATTCTTGGTGACAGTCAATTCGTTGCACCAATGCTGTACATTCGCAAAATACAGACGGGTGACAAATTCAAGGAAAAAACAACATAAAATGTCTTAGTAAGGTGTTGGGCCGCCACGAGCCACCAGAACAGCTTCACTTGGCATAGATTTTACAAGTCTCTGGAGTTCTACTGGAGGGATGGGACACCATTCTTCCAAAAGATATTCCCTCATTTGGTGTTTTGATGATGTCGGTCCTAAATTACATTACATTACATTACAGTCATTTAGCAGACGCTTTCATCCAAAGCGACTTACAATAAGTGCATTCAACATAGGTAGGCAAGAGAACTACTAGTCACCAGAAATCATAAGTGCATTTCCTTCCTAAACAAGCATCTAAGAGCAGAACCAGTGCTAAGGTAAAAGTGCAATAAGTTAGTTACCTACTTTTTAATCTAAACAAATGAGACAAATAAGTAAATCAAATAAACACGAGCTTATAAACAAGAGCTCAGACAAATAAACAAAGACAAATAGACAAGTGCTAAGAGGAAGGGTCAGGGTAGTGTTTCTTGAAGAGGTGGGTTTTCAGCCTGCGGGGAAAGATGGGCAGTGACTCTGCTGTCCTGACATCAGTGGGGAGGTCATTCCACCACTGTGGGGCCAGGACAGAGAAGAGCTGCAGGGGCCTCTGAGTGACGGGGCAACCAGTCGCCTCAAGGCAACAGGGCGGAGTGGTCAGGAGGGGGTGTAAGGCTAGACCATAGCCTGGAGGTAGGAAGGAGCTGTTCCTTTCACGGCCCTATAGGCTAGCACCAGGGTCTTGAGCTGGATGAGCTGCTACAAGGAGCCAGTGTAGAGAACGGAGAAGGGTAGTTGTGTGGGAGAACTTGAGGCGGTTGAACACCAGATGAGCTGCAGCTTTCTGAACAAGCTCCAGAGGTCTGATGGCAGACCCCAGCAAGGAGGGAGTTGCAGTAGTCCAGGCGAGAGATGACAAGAGCCTGGATGAGCACCTGCGCTGTCTTGTCGGTGAGGAAGGGGGGAATCCTCCTGATGTTGTAGAGGAGGAATCTGCAGGGGCGTGTCATTGATGCGATGTTTGCCGAGGACGAATCTCCTATAGGTGTTGAATTGGGTTGAGATCTGGTGACTGCGAAGCCACAGCATATGATTCACATCATTGTCATATTCATCAAACCATTCCCCATGACCATGACCCCTGTGGATGGGGACATTGTCATCCTCGAAGAGACCACTCCCATCAGGATAGAAATGTTTCATCATAGGATAAAGGTGATCACTACAGTTTCCCTACCAGGCTCATAAACTTGTAATGGTATTACTGGTTAGTACAATTGGATATAATATTGTTTTCTTTTGATTTTGATTCTTTTGATTTTGATTTAATGATTAAAATATATTTGAATATATTTAATATATTCTGTGAAGCTGACTGATATAACAGTTTAAAGGATGAAACATGACCGTTGACAACTTCCAATAATTAACAAATTAGTCTTTACAAGTCTTCCATGTCCCACTTGAGCCAGGTGCCGTTCACATAAAAGGGGCGGGGTTTGAAACAAATCAATCAAGCCAATCACATGCACCATGGACAGATCCAGAACAACATTGGTTGGTTTTGTGGTTTCAATGTTATGGCTAATCGGTGTATATTCTCTTTACTTTGCAGGTGTAGATGATATGTATACATTTGCACATTTGGGTGTGCATTACTAGGTGTACAGAAAAGAGGACGTGTAGATTGAACACTCATATTCAGAACCTGTTGTACACTGGTGGATATCTAATCTTGGAATAAAACTCTCTTAGAAGTGAATTACAGTAGCCAGTGGTTCAGGATTTGGGGCTAACAGGAAACAGCGCCTCCTAATGGTTCATAACACGTGTTCAAATCATATAACTGTTGGCCAGCAGATGGCGACAAATTCCTTTTTCATAACCCTAACCCTAACCTTGGTAAAACCCCCATTTCTGTCATCCTCCTGCTTGATTGAAATGAACCACCAGTGCCAAATCAGCCAGAATCAATACCAGCACTTCCGTTTTCAACTTTTAATATAAATTTCTTATTGATGATTCTTATCTATCTATCTATCTATCTATCTATCTATCTATCTATCTATCTATCTATATATGTATTGTCAACATTACATCCTTTTAAATGAATACTTTATGGAGCAGCTCTAGGTTTTTCAAGATATTTGCGGCGTTGTAGAAAGAGTTTCTCATTCATAAAAGTGATTAGACTCTTCAATACTGAGAATAATATATATGAATTCTTAAAATTGATTTGTATTCCCCTTTCAAAAATTTTCCCTATAACGTAGAAGTGAAATGAACTTATAGTAGCTAAGACAGATAAAATGTTACCAGTAGCCAAAATGTTGCCAGTAGCCACTGAATGTCCTACATGTCAACCAATAAAAAGTCTGGGCTGTCATAGAGTCGGATACCGAACAGGCAAATTGCAACTGTTCCTTCTCCGTTATAGGTCATCCAATTTCACAATCCCCTTTTCTACTCTGGGTTTCCCCGATAGCCACATGGGACAAATTTCATCTTTGTGCCATTGTACCACCGTCCAAGAGCTCAGAGGATTTTGTGAAACCCAATTAGTGTAACCAAAGAAGTACACAATACGAGATATTTTCGGTTTCTTTATTATTTATCTTTGAATGGGCTGGGAACCTACACAAATACAGCGGTGGTTCCCCAGCGGTAAAAGCAGCCACATGTTGAAATGAAATGAAGTGAGATTGATTTAAAGTCTTAACCAAAGTGTTCTGCTCTCCACGAAGCAGCAGAGGCTTGCTGAAGTAGGCCAAATGGACCTCATCCCTGCAGGAGTTTAAATGGCTGGTAGTGTATTATCATATGGTCCTGCTATAGTGATCAGGTACTAAAGTGATTATTACTACTATTTTAAAAAATAGCTCACCCATCCATTGGCACAGACTAAGTTCAGGATGCGTCAGATGTGAAGATACACTACATTTCTTTTGATTAGCTCCTATATAAGATGAAAAGTAAGCAGAGTCATATTATATTATGACTGTGTTGGCTTCACTGTTTCCTGAAAAAGACATGAGTGGACACAGCAAGCCGACCATCGAATCCCAATCAGAAAATAAATATAAAATTGTAAATGATAACATAGTAAAACATCCACGGTTGAATTATTGCGCTTTGCACGGTGTTGTCCTAATTCAGACTGGCACAGCTGGGGGTATAGGCTTCTCTCTCCTTCCATTGTACAGCTACAGGCTTGGTCATGCTCAATATTGTGTGAGATCCAGACAAATCCATAAGCATGGGTCTCAGTGTAGACATGGCCTACATGCATTGGCTGAGTCTTTTACATGTGTCTTTATTTCTGCTTGACAAGATCACAGCTTTGCTCTCTGGGAATCGGCGGGGCCCCTCCCTCAGACTGGGCTGGGCTTCTGGCTGCCGGGTTTGCCACGGCCTCGGTGTCACCATTAACATAATGATGACGCTGTAGACGTTGCTTTCCAAATGCCCCAGTGAATGTGGACCATATGGTGGAGATGCAAAGGGGAGAAAGTGGCGTATGTGCTCTCAGCCCTGATGGAGGTCTAAGCAGACTCTTCATTTGGTCTGCGTTGTAACATCAGAAGTCCCAGTCCTGCATCCATGCGACAACATTTAACTAAACAGCGATGTCTCCACAAGTCTTCCTCTGTTCTACCGGGGCTTTCCCAGCTCCTGCTATCCTCAGGCCTCTACAAGGGCAGACACTATGGGGAGGTGGGAGGGCCCATGGGTGCTCTGTGGATAACAGGCCCTCTCATGAACAGACACCCCAGGGATCAACAGAGTCCAGCAGGCCACCCAGCCCACATGAGTACATGCTGTTTGTTTGAGGGCAGAGGTCTGATCCCCCAAAAGGTCAGAGCAACCATAATAAATCCACCCTGAAACAGATTAAAGTTGTGATTTTGAGCTATTATTGAGTTTGCTAGTATAGCTAGCAGCCATCTAGCGATCTGCGGGTTTCTTTAACCAACTCGTGGAGATCAAAATCATTTGAGATAATAATAAATGGTGAAACAAGCTTTGCTGTCATGGTGAAACTGGACAAAGCACAGAATCTTAGAAGAAACATAATCCTTTCCTGATCTACACAATTGTGTTATTTATCACAGGCAAAGATTCATGCTACAAAAGTTTTGTTTTCAGTATCTATGAAAAAGAGTGAAATGTTTTAGGAGAATCGGTGTTACTATGGAATGAAACATTCAGCTGTAGCAAATCAGAACTGATACATTGAAATGATTATTTGTTCTTGTTTTTATCTGAATCACGAGGTTCACTACCTTGGGAGTCACACAGCACAGTTTTTATGATACTGTTCATAGTCTTTTGATTTTATGTTTCACTCCTGTAAAAAAAAAACTGACAAAAGAATTTCTTTTTCAATTACGTGTAATGTAATCTTCAGCTATGGTTCGCTTTGTTGCAGGCTTAATGCTCATTGATATCAACATGACAAAAATAGTATCAGGATTTAGTGAGTTGTTTTGGTCCCAGGTTTATTTAGAACCATTGGTGAAACCAAACACACACCATCTGTGGATACTGTCTCCTGCAAAGTCAAATGGCTCCTTTCCACCCTCAAATCTTGACAGAAAACCCATCTAGTTCTCTAGGAGGTGATGTGGTTCACAGGGCAGGAGCAGCCAGTCTCTGCCCAGCTCATCTGCTAAACAGCTCACTTTCCATTTGGAGGCATCCACAAAAGGTGAACTGTGTAGATGAAGGTTTAGTGGACCATCAGAAGAGGACAGGCTGGTTACAGGCATGAAGCCGAATCCAGACTCCCACCAGCAAGGCCAGAGCCCTAGTTATGTCAGGGATAAATATACCTTTTGATAAAAGAGTGACTCCAAACCCATAATTGTGTTTTAATGAATATGAAGCTTAGAATTGGTGTTTGCTGGGTATTGAATATAGACCCGATTACAGTGGTGTCGACCCCATAGGTTGATACACACACGTGATTTAACACTTTTCATGTTTTCTGAAACACTAAAACTATTTTTCTCTAATTTTCTAAATTTTGTTTTTTGCAAAGAATAATTTGCAAAATCCACTTTTTTAGTACAACTAAAGAACAAGGGCAAAAAAGTAAAATGAGGTATGAGTTAATGATATGAGTCACTGGGATGAAGTGCTATTAAATTAAACTTAATAGTCTATTGACTCATAGACCTTTTAAAATGTATTCAAGTGAGTATTTTTCCATGTAGTGAAGAAGACTACAGCTCCTCAGAAGAGAAGCTCCTGGAAAATGACTAGAGGTAGCTGTAAAGTGGTTGTAGGACTTTTGATCTTCTCCTCTTACACTGTCACCACATTTTAGCATTCATCACTGCAGCACAGAGCTGTGGGGGGAGGAGCACGGTTCTTCAAACGTCTCACAAATTGTCTGTCAGCTCACATTCCTCTGCTTTGCCAACATGTTTACCCAATGTCATGGAGCATGCTTGCAGGCGTGCTTACTTGTGTATCTAATGGCAGGGATGTTAGCTCAGAGGGTCAGCCCTATGAGGGTAATGGTTGCTATGAAAACAGAGGCCTTCTGGTGGCCCAGCAGGGGAGTAGGCAAGAGGGATTCGTAGTCCCATGTTGGACCCTCGTTCAGGATTGTTTGGAGACTGTCAACCGCAACAAAACTGTTTTCCAGCAGCTACAGCAGCAGCAACAGACCAGGCCTGATGGGCTGAACAGATGGGAGCAGCGCTATGTAGCGGAGTCCAGGCTGCTCTGGTAGATAACCCCCCCCATCCTCTGCTCCTCCTCAACATTGAACAAGAGGCCCTGACTATGGGGTTGTGCTAGACAGAGAGCTGGCCCCGCACACACTGGATGTTCTACATCTCAGGCTGCGTTACAATGTATGTGTAACAGTCAATAACACTCAAATTAGTTAATGTGAATTTACTTTTTCAAGGGTAGACTTATTCTGTTGTTACTGTTCGTTCTGTTCTTGTTGGGGTTTTGCGATGCAATAAAAGATGCAACTATGAAACCCATCAGTGTTCCAGCAACATGCTGCTGGGGTGCACAGCAGGAGCTCAGTGGGCTCTGCTGAGGGTCAGCGCAGGGTCACTCTCCACATCTGGACAAGTCATCAGCCCTCAGATGCCACAAAGACATCCAATGTTCTTGGATCAAATCCCCGACTAGCTTCTGACAATATCCTGTTGAAAAAGTTTTTTAGTGGCAAACAATTTTTAGTGACAAACAAGTGATGACGTGTGTAACATGCACACATTTACACATTTACACATTTACACATACACATTGAGGGTTTGGTGTCAGTGAAAGTAGATGACATCGTGGATAATTAGCATGTCAAGATCTATTACTCTCAGGTCAGAAGTGCTGGTCATGGTGATCAGTGTCTGATATCAACAATAACACTGTGAGCTTCTTAACTGATTTTAAGTGATTCAGCAGATGTGGCTGCTGCTCTCCCCTTTACCTCAACAAAACTGCTGCTACAAACACCTCCGTCTCTGAAATACTCTGAAATACTCTCAACTTAAAGTTTCTGTCAATGTTTGTTATCATTTCCTTTCCTACTGGTGATTTTTATCGATGAGTTACAGTTATCTGATGGTAAAATGTCTTGCCCTTTACTTTCAAAGCTACCTGGTTGTTGCTGGTTGCTTCCTGTAGAGCTCTCTATCAGTGAGCAACCATTACTAAACCTTGATTTATCGTCGTTCACCTGGCTTGTCAAGTAAGCCAGGAGCTGTTGCAACCGTTTTACAGATGGTCAGGCACATGGGCGTGGGACATCCTCCCCCGAACCACATCCTTATAGATTTCCATGGCAGCTCCTAATTCAATAGTCTCATGTTCAGCCGCGCCTGCCTGTCAGACAGTCTGGATGTCTGGCATGTGTGAGCGTGGTGGGCATCTCCGATTTGACACCGTGTCGTCAGATCAAAGTGGCGCTGGTGCTGTCGAGGTCACAGCGCCGGGTGTTGCGTGCAGCAGCGCTCTTAGGTCATGTGTGAACCATCCAGCACGGCTGTCATCAGAGCATCCCTGGGGTGTCTCTCCGAGTGACTGATGGCCTCGCTGGAGTCCTGACACCTAAAAGCTTGAAAAATGACGTGCTCTGGACAGCATATCTAACCGAGAGATGACAGGTACTATATTCACTACTTCATGGATGACGCCAGGTGCCTTGGGGCCGCAGATGAAATACATCTGACACTCATTTTACAATTTGACATGCTCTATTATTCCTGGGTAAAACACAATTTATGGTTTGAATGCACAAAGGATAGCGCCAGAGTATAGTCGGTATTCGCTGTTGTCCTGCGAAAACCTTGTAACTCCGATCTTGTTTTACCTCTATGGGTTGAGAAAGTTCTGCCACGAAGCCCTTTCACAACCGACTGGATAAACTGTAAAATACATGGCGGTCAAGCACAAGCAGACTTACTTCTTGAAAAATTGTGGAGATACAAGGTTTTCCACCGAACAAATCATTTCTACACAAATACCAGCATTTTCAATCCTTTGTTTTCTTGCAAAGGTTTCGTGCATTCCTTGGGCTGGTGTTTTGAACTGTAACACACTGCAACAAAAGAGTTTTAAAGTGTAACAGTTCTCTCTATAAAAGGTAACAGGAGAAACTCAAAGCGACGCCCCACAGCAACAGTTTGGGCTGCTATTGAGCGGTTCCCCTCCAGCAGGAGGAATTCTCTCTGGCAGATGGCGAGGCTGGGCCCCCGGGGGCCAGAGGCAACGCTACACCCTGGGACCCGGATACCTAATCATGCCCTGTTGAGCCTCTCACCTGCTGCTCCGCCGCTCACAATGTTATCTCATCTCCCTGACCTATTGTGGCTCCCACCGGTGATAATGACAGTAGAGAGACCCACGCAGCACCGCGGCAGCGCTCTCCCCGGAGAGAGACAGGATCATGGGAACCTCAAAGTAATCCATCTCTCCATCTTGCCTCTATTGGCATATCTTCTTTCACATCACTATGTGCAGATCGCTACTGTGTTGCTTGTAGGGCTGTCGCAGACTGCTTCGATTGTTTTTAGGGGGGGTAATTCTTTTGAGTTGCGTGAACTATGTTTTTTGAATGGTCACCGAGAAATTGAGGTGTGGCTGGTTCACTTCTGTGCCCTGATGTGTCATAGTGAACAGAAAGAGGAAGTAAAGCAGTGGAGATAAAAAGATTGACCACTCTTGAATTAGCAACTGGATTGAACATCTTATCAGACCACAATACTATGAAAATACAGGATTCAGGATAATCAGTAATATTACTGCAAAGTTTGACCCAACCCTATACTACACTGACTGTACATACCATTAACTATGGTCTTGTTACATTGCTGTGATATTTCATTTTCATTCTCTTCACCCTTCAGCATGCAGATCTCCATACCAGTTCATAATCAGTCCACCACTAAATTCAGTCATATCACACAGTTGCTTTGAAAACCTAACGTAATCTACTTCTACGCCTATATAAACCACAGTGTTGCGTGGAATGATGCTATTGTTCGACCGTAATTTTCCCAGTTTGCCATTGGTGAGCATAGCTACAGATCCCCAGGGCAGCTGATGTCATGAGCCTATATGTACAGATGTGTGCTAAAATGCGAAAATGTTCAACAACAGTGAACTTTTGCTTTTATGAGAAAACACCATTCCAGTTCCTGCGTGACCTCGGCTTCCACCAGCTGAAGGTATTGTCACAGTGGCCCAGTTCTCACTGCTCTCCCCCTCGGATCATTAATTTGACTTCATCCTGAATCAGTAACCTCCCCATTTGGCAGTAAATAAAATCATCAGAGTAGGAAACTGCTTTGTTAAAAATGAAAGTAATATTTAAAGGAATATATAAAGCATATTAAAATACACTTAAATTAGAATTTAGGTTTCCATATGTACCTATGTAATATGTACATATGTATATACATGTACTATTTGTAACCTCACCAGCTGGATGATCTTGCAAGTTCTGATATCATACAGTGTCAGGGTTATATTATCTGTGCTGTTGATGCAAAGCTTCTATATTTAATGTAAAGGGCAGGAAGTAGAGGGAGTTCTACAATGACCTCTTTCACTACCAGTTTCTATAGGAGAGGGAAAAAAGAAAGAGTATCTTCTTGCCTCAGTAAGTTGTATTGACAGAGAGAACAATAGAAGGAGCACACCCCATCATTGTCTGAGAGTCTTTAATTGTTTTCCCTTTGTTGTAACACAACCAAGAGAAAGGGAATGGATTTCTTTATATCTTAGACGATGCAAAGAGAAACAGCGTATCGTGCTCACTAAGAGATTTTTTGATCTAATTAAACTTCAAAGTTATCATTAAAATATGAAGTTTTACATTATTTCACAAGAGTAACAAAAAAGAAGACTGTCATGATGGTGTAATTTACCGGCAAATCCTGCCTTCGGGTTTGACTTGAAACCACAGATTCTGCATTTGACAACAGAGAACTGAAGATGAGAATACAGTGAGGGGTGCAAGGAGTAATTAAGGAGGAGTAACCTTCACTAACATAAAGATTTTATCAAAGACATGCTGGTTCTGCAGCCAAAACACATTTTGGAGCTGGACCTCCTCAGTGAGAAAGGGAGGGTTTTTTTTCAGGGCATGCATGTCTCAAGAGAAGACGAAGTGACACAACTGATAACCCCGTGCCATTGTGTGCCTGGCTGCCAGAACATCTCTCTTTCACTGTGACGTGTCAAACATGATGGAGATAACAGCAAATCCCAAGCATTCCCAAAAGAGCAACTTCCTCCACTAAAACAAATCTGCTTATTTTAGGGTAGATTGCATCTCTGAGACCACCTCCATTCAAAGCAAGGAAAATGAAATGTTTTGTAACTGTTGTGCCTCCGGAGACAATTTGTTTTTGTAGTTTTTTATTTACTCATTGTAAGTCAAAAAATATACAATATTAAAAGAGTGAGCAGTATGGTGAGGTCAGTGTGTAATTGTAATGTTAATGCCTTACTACACCAGAGTTTATGTTTTTGAGTCAAACTATCATATATTTTCTATACACAACGCAATGCTCATTGCTCAAAAAAGAGTGAGGGAAGTGACACCAACCAGTGTCTAATTTATGTCATGTGACACACACAGAAAAGTTGAAGTTCCTCTGTGGTTTTCTGACATGGGTAGTGGTCCTATGTAGTATCCATTTTTTTCTTACTGTTGTAGCTATATAACTTGGTCAACCAGCTTGGCCAAGCTGGTCATGAGTTGGTCTAAGCTGGTGAACAGCTACCAGCTGTTTCAAAACCTATATCTTTCAAGCTGGTTTTTCCAGCAGGAATATTGAAGTGATCAAATGGGCATTGATCGTGGCTCTTAGCAAATCTGTTTGAACTATTGCTTGGTAGTGTTGCTCGGCGCTGCTGTTTCAGAGTTTGGGGAAAAGCTGCATAATGTGTTTAATTGCAGCCGCACACAAAGGACTTAGCTAGCCGCCTAATGTTAGCAGCATGGCCTCTCAACTTTTTTTTTTACCCCAAAAATAATGATGTTGCTTCCAATATGCAAAGGTTTTCAGATTTTAGGTTACTAACAGCAGAATAAATAGAATAAACACATAGAAAGCAACACATAGAACAAACCAATTTTCTCAATAGTCTAGTTTCTACAGCTATTACATCACATTGTGAAATGGTATACTTAAATGTTTTGTAAGCCTCATTTATAGACTGTTGATGAAAATAAAGAAAACCACATTGTTAAAGGTAGTGTTCCTAGTAGGTGTACAGTTTGAGGTTTTAATCATTTAGACAATCAGTTGGTAAAGAATGATGAAGGTTACAAATCTGAGCAACATTTGGTGCAATATGGCACATCTACAGTTCTATTTGGAACCAATTGACAATAGTGCAATTAAGAACCTTTAAGTATGGGTGCCATATAGCACCAAAAATGGTTCCCATATAATTATGAGCCACAGAACCAGGCTTGGGTACTGCTAGTGTGCAGAATCCAAAAAAGACAACATGACTATGCACACTACAACAAGAATACAATACGTTCACTTGGGATTCCTTTCAATCAAAACCATCTCTCTGGTTTGTCCAAGAGTCACATCCTGTGCTCCATCAATAACAACGGAATCAATTTGTTTGCTTTGCACTTATCGTGTGGAAAATGTGACTCGTTAATGACACACACACACAAAAAAATCAAAGCCACATTGCATCCTTGTGAGGTGGCCCCAACATAAACACTGATCTGTTGAACAGCAGGATAAACTTCCCCTGCTTGCACTAGTGCACACACTTCCTGAGGGGATTGAGAGACGCATCAGATTGAACCCCGTTCTCCATCAAGATTACAGCTCCACAGGCAACTAGCTCAACCAGGCAAATTCAAGCCACATGCTGATCTCATAAGTCTCCTGTCCTCATCTCTGGTTGTCACTGTGTGCAAAACTTCATCTAATGTTTCATCTGTGTAAAGCCTCCTAAAAAGAATAGCGAGGGCGGTGGTGATTTCACGGTTCTTTTTCAGATAACAAGCAAAATAGTTTCCAAACATTTCTCACATTATCTCTGCTGAATATCAAAGTAACAACATTTATTACAAATAAGCAGAACTGAATTGGGAATTTTTACCCCAAAGCAAATCACATGATAAGGTAAACCATATCTTAGATCTAATCTATTTTCTATAAGCAGTGTATACTCCGTTCCATAATAAGGTCCAAGTTTCGGAGAACAACTATTGTAGCACAGCCTAGGCTCGGTTTCCCAGAACATCTTAGTGATAAGATGATTGTTGTTCCATTATAAGGCAATGAACAAAGATCATCTCAGTGCTTGAATGTTTTTGTTATGAAGATAGTGGATTAACTAGTTGTTTCCACTCAGTTAACGTGTTTTAAAGCTTATTTTTCATTTCCTGCTCCATGACTGCAGATTAATATCTCTCGTGGCAATAGCCCAACTACAACAAACCCTTACTACTCCAGCCAGGCGGTTAATGGTATCCCAAGAGTCCCCAACACTATCACCCTGAGAAACTGTAGCCAGTGAGAAGGCATCTCCTGCATAATTGAAGACATGATTGGGGAACAGTAGATATGTGTGAGTTTTAGCAGCCTGGGGGGAGTCCCACCCAGAAAGTTTGGAGAGGAAGCTGTGCAGATGGAGGTCAGAGTTGGGTGGCTCACATCCTACTCACTATTTATCCTGTTATTCCACTCCCCGCCAACACACAGACAGGATTCTGTCTAGGGACAATGTGGGAATCATCCCAAAAAAAGCCTGATTTCTTTTTTTCTTTTTTTTTTTAGCTTTGCTCCCCAGGAGACTTTTATAGTCAACACTCACTTTAACGCGAGTACCTCATGAAAATCAAAGCATATAAAAAGTTCATAGTAAGCCACAGAATTTTTAAAGAGTTGTGAAATGCAGTCACTGGGGTAAGCCTGCCATGTAATCTTATAAAAGACTTGTAAATCAGGATAATTAGTTGTACTGCTAAGCCGGTATTAGTCATGTCGAAAAGACCAGAGAGCAACATGACGGCATGGTTGGGCTTGAGGAATGTCTTTAAAGGCTTTGAAGATCCTACAACTGATGTTCATCATTTCCATACATGATGCCACTGCTGTGAATTCTTCATAAAGCTTGTATTATGTTTTTCTTTCTTTTTTTCCGGACTGTTGCTGAATTTGACATGCGGATGCTTTTGCTGGCTGGTGTCGTGTTTTTCATGGCTAAAACGGGCAAAGACCATCCTCAGATGTTAAATATATTTGCAGAGTGAGACACAGTTATATCCTCTGGGCCAAGAATAGTCAAAAAATATGGTGACTATCATCTGGCAGTGCTAAAGATCCCTCTACAGTTGACAGTGCTTCACGGCAGAATAAAACAACACAGATCAATGAATAACCCGTTGTTTCTTCTGTGTTGCTGCCAATCTGATCAGAAGATTGGCAGCAACATCACCTCCGTGTCTCCTGGTGTGAATGCTAACGCTTTCGCAGACAGCATGCTAAGTAACTGTAGGCGACTAGCATTATCCTAAAAGTGAGAAAATGAGAACTTGTAGCAGCTCTAAGGTTGGATGGCTAGTTCATTTTATGACACGTCTAAACCTGGCAGGCTTGTTTTTATGGGACTGG
Organism: Gephyroberyx darwinii; assembly: GCA_900660455.1. Taxonomy (NCBI): domain Eukaryota; kingdom Metazoa; phylum Chordata; class Actinopteri; order Trachichthyiformes; family Trachichthyidae; genus Gephyroberyx; species Gephyroberyx darwinii. The sequence continues at coordinate 14,927 of CABFOQ010012921.1, read as the reverse complement.
TAAAACACACATAAAATTCAACAAAAAGAATGTACTTTCAAGGGCAGTAGATTTCTTCCAACAAGATGTAAAGTGCTGTTTTATTTTCACAGGAAATGAGAGAAGTTAGCCAGACAGCTTTTTGCGATTTTGTTGGTTCGTAACAGACTTCACTGATGATGAAGATTGAGGTTTTGTTATCAGAAGTTGTGACTCTACAGGCCATAGAAGTAAAACCAATACCAACAATTTAACATACAATCTTCATTCAGATATTGCATAAGGTGACCAATGGGACAAACACCCAGAAAATCAGTGTAGTCCTTTAAGGTGGACATATGAGAGGATCCAGACTACGGAGGTAAAATCACAATGAGGACTCTTCCTGGAGATGTGACCATATTCACAGCGTCTGTCTGAGGTCAGTGCAGGTCAGACAGACTTTGGCCTGGACCAGCAGCCCACTGATTGATAAGCAGCAAATATGACCTGAGGAAATAAACATCTTTTCCGTCAATACTACAGACACAAAGGGATGTCAGGACACGATGACCCCAATCAGGAGAGGAAAGGACTCCTCCCTCCACCTCTGGACACGCAGTGATGTGGTTTTCCAAATTTGTGTTGGCCCAAAGACAACAGGGAGATAGATACCTGCATCCTTGTTGGCAGAAAACAAGCATACAGGGACCTATCTCCTGGCTTTGTATGGAAAGGAGGGGCTCAAAAGTTCAGTCATGCCAGTGTGTTCATTATTCTCTACATTTTGAGGAAACTGGTTGCTAAAAATGACAAGAAATTCCTTTGCTACCTTTAGACTTTGACTTACTTATGTGTTCAAATACTATTGTGAAAGATGTCCAAGTACAGATATTAATACTCAATTAAGGTCTCCTTTCACTAAATATCCCCATATCCTTGTGTCTACAAGGCAGCAAAAACCCAAAGGTTTCTCATTTGTTGAAGTATTCTCATGGCTGTATATCAATGGTACAAAAAGGAAACAGTGTTGCAGGTGAATTATCAAAATATTTCTACAAATCTTTCTGAAATTGTGAGAGCTTGCTGTCAAAAGTATGAATCATTTGCTGGACATACAGTAGATATTTACCACATTAATCCAAAATAAGCTCTTTGTATCCTCCCAAGCAGCAGCTGCAGCTCAATAGGAGATGACCAGGGACTTTGAAGGCAAAAAAAAATCAGCAACCATTTGGAGTTCTTTTCAAACACATTATGGCCAAGCCATGACTAAAGAAAGTATTATTTGACCGGTGCTTTCGACATGCCAACTGAAGTTCAAGATTTGTCCAGAGGCCTGACCCACTTTCATTCTTCCACTCTGCTCATTTTGACCCTGGGCTGTGACCCCAGTAATGTTATACAAATGTCATGCATCACAGAACTGACAGATCCCCTATAAGAGGCGAGCGTTTGGCCTGCGGACATTGTCTGAGGGCTCTTTATGGCAGAACAGAGACCCCTTGCATATTGGACAATGGAGGTTTACGGACAAGGTCGGGCAAGAAGAAAATACCAGGACAGTGCTGAAATGTTTTCTCCTCACAACCTCCTTTAAAGACCGCATCTCTGTTCTCATTTATTATTAGAGTTGACTAATCCTGTGAGCAATTGCACTTTCAGTTCCGCAAATAAGTGTTTAAAATGAATATTTTAGAGGAACAAAGTTAAGTGATGCTTGTTGCAGTGTATGTCCTACACCAGTGTCTTAGTATCACTAAGTAGTTAGTATCACATTTGTCACCCTATTCTAACGTGCAATGCTCTGGACTGTACATTAGGCTTTTACTGTCTGGTGGTTTCTTCATGATCAGTGTACTGTGTATAGAATTTGCAGTGTGCTATATCAGGATAGGCAGCAACATGTTACCTCTAAGACGACAAAGAAACCCGTCCAGTAAGGATTTGAAGAAAAACTCCACTTAATCTACTCTGACCTTTTATTGCAATAAGGATGTGATTTGCTTTTGTGCCTTTAACTTCTCTGGAAAGAGAGGTCTATCTTTCCGCCTGCTGAAGGGAATGGTTTATTGCCCATTTATTGCATACTGAGATAACCTGATGAGGCCAAGGTTTGATCAAAGACGGTTACAGAGACTTGAATTCCTCTGCAGCCATAACCTCAAAGGAAATGACTCAATTGCAGTAAACAGACAGGACAACAAGCTGTGCTTTTAATCTCTGTTTTATGTCTGCTGCACCCTGTGGCTTTGAAGCTCTGCAACTGTGCCGAAAGTGTCCCAAGACATTGCATTCCACAGTCACTCTGTCCCTGTTCATTGGTCTGGGTGCAACATTGTGTCTGACTGGTCTGCAAACCACATAGTTGGCTACAGCTTCTGGATGCTGCACACCACTGCCAGCAGGGTAAATGATGGACATGAGGCAAACATATTGTGCTAAGAAACAGAATAGTCTGCCATATTGAACCACTTTTGTTTCATGCGCATTTATACAGAAAGACACATGGCTTGTTTTTTATGAGTCAGGCAATGAAATTATAGACACTGAATTTTGCTATTTGGTCAATAATGTTGATTCCAAACATACACAATATCAAAGGCTGTATAAGGAGAAGCTAAACAGAGAAGAAAAAGAATTTCATTGTGGCAGAAATCGTCGTCTGCTAGAAGAAGCTGAATAAAGGCACATTTTGTCAGGGATCCCAGGGTCCTGTTATATTGTCCCAGAGAACAGAGGCTTAGTGATGCCGGCAGAGCAACAAGCTGCCATGGTAACCGGAGTTGTCTGTTGTTGTGTTGCTGTGTCAGAGATCCGCCCCTTTGCTCTGCCCTCCTCCTTTAGTGGCGGCACACTTTCCCTGGGGGGATTTCACATACAACATCTGTCCTCTCTTTCCCCCTGCGCCCCCACCACCGCTGACCCACCCACTCCAGCAGCTAGAGAGGGCGCCTCTCTCAATAAAGGCCAGCCACACACACCTGCTGAGAGGGTTAGAGGTCACCATCCAGGCATGCACACATTACCATGACATGGCAGGACACATCACCAGTGAAGGACCAGGGGTTTCCCATTCCCACACAACGTAAGGCAAAGGCATGCTTTTTCATTTGCACGGCCTGGTGGAAGCTGAGTGAGAAATTCCCACACGTTAACTATGCTGTACAGAGAAACATTGTCTTTTTGTGAAAAGGTCTACTGATGTAGGAGAGCTTTATTAAAAAGAATTTCCTTTAACATCTATAATAAGGTTCGCCCACTTAACCTAAGAGGCTTATTTCTCCACCAAAGAACTTTCATCCTGCCTAAGAGGAGAAATCGCTCTAGTGCAATCGGGAATTTCAAGCTAAAATAAAAGAAAATGACAAAGCACCATAATCGTAACACAAATAACCTGGATTATTATCAAAATAACTTTACTTTTGATGTTCCCAGGCTGCAGTGCCGAGCTGCTCAATCACGTGACTGGTGAATATGGAGACAGAAGGAAAGGGAGTTCCCTGTAGGGTGCATTTGGCCTGGTGTGCTGCCTGCTGCCTCACAAGGCCCTGAAGGAATCACCCGGCCCTCATCAATCTGGCCGCACATTCCACAATAGCTGACAATGGGACTCCACTCTCTCCGTGGCAGATGGCCTGCCTCGGGCTGTCCACGCCAAGCTCCCATTGTTTATGCTCCGGGATTTGATGCAGGGACCTTTGCTCCACCTCCTTCGCTGTCACAGAGGGATATCGGGGGCCATGCAATTTGAATTCAAGTTCTCTATATTTGGGTGAAGAACATCAGATATGTCATGCACGTTGTGATCTGAGTTGCACTGTGTATTATTTAATGTATAAGGAACCGCTGACCTCTGATGTAAAATACAGAAGATAAAACAAAAACAAAACAACATAATCATTTGGTGCAGTTGCATTTAGATTCTGACAATAAACTGGAACAGGAATAAACAATTCACCATCATAGAGTGGTAGCCATGTTATCTATTGTCTGCAGCCAAGACATGTCAACCCAAAACAAAGCTGTTTTTGGGAAGGAGACAGAAATACATTTGAAAGCCCAATCCAAAGATAATATTGTAGTTTTACACCTCAGTGAACTTACACAGCATCTAAGATACAGGGAGAGACAGTTTGTGCAAGAGGGCTTTAGGCCTTTTAACAATTTTATTGCTTTAGGGAATGCCTTTTCTCTGTACCATTCTTCACAATCTGAACGTGGAGGGACGTGTAGGCTGCTCTCGGACGTGCCCACGTAGAATAAAGCAGCTTTGACTAACTCTATTCAACAATTAGCATAAAGCTGCCTCTCCATTAGAGCGCACGCATCCCCTCTCTGAACTTTTTATAAGGGAGCTGGCTATGTTTAACACATCTGTTGTCTCCCATGTGTGTGCAACCCACAGACAGGTCTGTTCACGGTGATCCCTTTATTCCACTTTGAAAAGACCTATAGGGGCTCCTGATAGATGGCCTTCATTCCAATGGAAATGGCAACCCGGATAAGGAGAAGAATGGGGAGCCACCACTCCAGCACACCCCCTGCTAGAAGCCCCTAAACATCCCTTTAAAAGGCTCCTCTTAAACAGCCTGATGCTGGGCCTAATCATGTTGAAAAAAGAAACCATGTCTAAGCAACTTTTATATCCCGCCTCTAAAGCGGGCCCTTTTCCGTTAACGTGTCAACAATTTCAAGGAAAACGGGTATAGGAAGGTTATAGGAAAGTGATAATGTCAAAAGAGAAAACCTGTCAAAAGTTGAATTATACAGTTATAACTCAACAATATAATTACCACCTATGATGTTATTTGTCATACCATTGTGGGTAACGCAGTATTCATATGTCTACACTTCTTTTAATGTCTACATTCATTATTTAAAAGCTAGCTGGCTTAAAGAACAGATAATGAAGGCTTCTTGCACCATTAGTAAAAAAAAAACATGGGGCCTGGGTAGTGTAACTGAGGATTAAGAGCAGGAAGGTCAGAGCTTCTTCCTTGGGAGTGGTAGGTTATGAAGTTTAGAGGATGTTTACCAGTGAGCTTCAGCATCAGTGACAGTACTGGGACGGAGAGACAATAGACAAAACAATGGCCTATTTAGAGATGGGCTACTGCTATTTATAAACCAATGAAAAGACCAGACAAGAGGGGATGAAACTTTGAGGTATTTTCAGCTATTCAAGATACATCTCGCTCATTCTCTAAAATACATCATATTAAATATATTACATCTAACGTGTGTATAACATTTTGCAGACTATTTAATGACACTTATTGCGCCTGTTTGGCTAAAGTTGTGTCAAACATTCTCTCGCTAACCGCCAGTCTAACCAGTGTGCTGTTATCAGAGTGAAGCCAGGGATCCTGTGGTCTCATCCATTTATCATGGAAACTATTATTATGACATCTGTAAGAGGCACCATAGGCCTGTTACATCAGATAAAGCTCATTTCAACCTGTCACAATAGCTGCAGAGGGCATCAATCTACAGCTCAGTTAGCTGATGATATCTTTACTTCTTTGATATACTCATATACTTATGTTACATGTGGAGTTATACAACAGCTGTGGTGGAATTCAACTCTTTTTTTTAAATGTGCATCCTCCACAAAAACAATAGTATGTAACAATTAAAAATATATTACTCAGGAATGCAACCGGAAAACCATAAGGCATGTACGATGTTATGAGATGCCCATTAATGATGTTGTGCAATGACCGTCCTGAAAGTCTCCTTGTGTTACTCTGTGGTCAGTGATATTCCCTCTGCATTGTCTATCTGCTGGTGAGATCCCCTTTAAATCAAAATGGACACTTCTGGACCAACACAATGGGGAGCATTGTTTCCCTGTGAAAGGGGAGCATGTGCTTTGCTAATGCCGCACTTGCAGCAGCCAACCTCCGGGACAACTTCTACATTCAGCCTTTGATTAAGGAGCACAGTTAGCCATGGATGACTTCCTCCAAGGTGCCTGGAGGTTGTGGGAAAGGGCCAGTGAGTAAGTGTGGCCTCAATTGGGGGCCAGCCCTGCCTTGGTGAATGGGCTCCATAGACCTTAATGATACTGGGCTGTCTCCAACCGAGCCAGTGAGTTCACTGTAGATCACATGACCCAGACTGTCAGAACTCGACAGGACCAATGTAATGGGGCTTGTGTGTAATGTGTGTGTGTGTAGAAGAGAGGGACACACACACACACACACCATCACTGTATGACATAATAGGCACAAAGTTATTGTTTTTTCTATCTGGAGCCCTTTTCACATCACACTTAGCTCAGAGTAGCTGTATCCAGACTCTTCTTAAGCCTGTGTTAACTGAGCTCTTAGCCCTCAACTAATGTCCTGATTGTATCCCAGGATTGCCTGGTACTGGGACAGATTTAGCCATGACTGGTCAGGATTAACAATAGAATAGAGTATCCCAAAGCTAACTAATATGGTGTGAAAGGGGTTTAATTTAGCACAGGACTAAATTTGGGCTACAAATGTGCAGTGTCAAAAGCACTCAGGCTACACTGCAGATGACTCATCTAATAAAAGCATTCCACCAACCACACCCAACACCTTCAACTTAGTTTGAGGAGGCAGTCTGCACACCATCCAGTGAAGGCAAATTCCTGTTAGCACGTCCCTCCTTATCCATGCTAATGCTGTTAGCCAGAAACAGACTAATGCAAGCTTAACAGCATACCCAGACAGGGACAGGGCCTGCAGCAGGGATGGGTCTGGCGGCTGAAGGGGCTGAGCTGGGGTCAGGCGTGTTTGTGCCCAGCCTGATCTTAGGCACATTTGTGGCGATGTGAGGGCTGGGTCACAGACGGCCTCTTGTTAAACAGTGTGATTAGCATGGCGCCTGTATGGAAGTCTGCGAGGGGTGAGGGGTGGTTGCCTTCTGAAGGAGATTAATATAACAGCACAGGCAGGGAGGGGCACCTGCCATTCGTCTGCTCAAAGACTACCAGAGCATGAGATCCGACACTATCTGATCTGTTTTTGGCGTGCGGTCCTCGTGCAGCGATTTACGTCTGGTGCTCATACCAACTTGTGACTTAAAATAACATCAAATAACTCTTGAGGAATTCTTGGTGCATGCATGCGATGTACAATAAGTAAGGAAAGGAGGGCTGAATTTGTGGTAAAATGTGCAAGAGCGCTGATAAATCTATGGGAAGAAATACATTCTGGTATGTAGTTGACGTTCAGAGGGAACCTTACCCCATCATGTGATTTTTCCTGAAATCTGTAACTTGACCTGCTCTATCCCAGTCATATAATGAGCCATGCAGCAGTTGGGTCCTAACCTAACCTGCTCCTCATAGATGTCTCCCATGGGAAATCAAACGGCTTGTAACCCGCTCTAATGCTACAGTTTCCCACGGATACTACAAGAGCTAAACAAGGCTGATAGTCTAGGAGGTCAGCTAAGCAACACTAGTCTACGGAAATACTTTTACACTGGTGGAGAAATGATGATGACCGGCTCTCATTGTAGAAATTCAAGCGTACACAAATCATATCGGATTATTTTAAATTGAGTACATGTTTTTCATTTACAGTTCAAAATTTGAAACGCAGAAAACCAAAACGTGCTAAATCCCTATTCTTTTCACGAGAGCCTGACAGTAGAACAAGGCCTCTACTAATCCATTTAATATGAGAGGATCAGGCCAGTTGGACCCACCACAAGGGATAGACTGCTGCTCTGTGGGATGGAAGCTGCTCTTGTTCCCCCCCGACTGGAGCTGGGCCAAGGCTGGTGCCAGGAATTAATCCCAGTACCAAACATAACAGATTCCCTTAGCTGACCAGGGTGAGCAGTCTGGGAAGTAGATGTGTGTGTGTGTGTGTGTGTGTAGTAGACAGTGATGCAGGTTGAAGTCTTTTCCTGGCAGGTGGCATGCTCACTATCTGCCATGTGGTAAACCCTGCTCTGCCCTATTATCCTTCATCCCTTAATAAACAGTTGTCATCCTCTCTTGTTCTCATTTAACACCAGTCTCCCATTGTTAATAGCAATTAACTAATGAGAAATTAAAGCATAACAGCTTTTACAACTGGTCTGAAAAATAAATAACATCAATTTCCAACCCAAGAAGACAAGATACGGGGCTTGTAAATGGTCAGTCACCTTGGTAACATTCCCATACTTCATTGAACTAAATGAACTTCGAGAAGTCGAAGAAAGTTGAGAAAAACATTCAAAATTTGTGTTCCAGATATGGATATGGTTGTGTAGATTTAGTGTCTTATTTTTGACCAATTACCAGATTGTCTTAAGTAATTAGCCAGCATTCACTATATTGCCTCTAACTGTTTTCACATGGCAGTAAAGTCATTCAACTGCCTTACAAGTCACATCTGCTTTACATTGTGGGGGTTTATAATCTGTCTGGCCTCCCATGTTGCTGTACATTACCCCGCTCTCTGTTTGAGCTCGCTCTTGGTAAACAGTGAGCCAGAACTTTACTACTCCGCAGATATTTTTTATTTTTATTTTATGGGAACAGATATTTAGCATTTGGAGACAGCTCAGATCTGACACGTCATGAACAAAAATGTCCTACGAGTCGTAAAAGCAACACGCACAACAAAGCAGTTGGACTCATTTACACTGTGAAAATGAATAGAGACAATCAACCAAGATCCTTTGAGGATAATCAATCTTTCTGAAAAAAAGCTGGTTGCTGACAGACCTCTGACAGAGCAAACATCTACAAGATCCTAAATAGGTTACAGATGTAGTATGATATTACTGATTGTGTGGATGATTGACCTTCAAATTCTGGCCCATTTGTTATTGTTCTCCATGGGGTATCATAGTATCACAGGAGAGCACATTGATAAAACTCAGACCAGGCAGGGGCCTCTGCTGATGGGGGATGTTTGCAGTGGTTTCCTTTCGGCCCGTCGGGAGCTCCCACGGGGCCCCGAGGCCAGAGAAGTGAGGAGGTCACACGGGTTTTGTCCAGATCAGGTATCAGGACACTCTGAAGTGTGACGCTCAAGGGGAACCTCTGGCCTTTTTCACCTGCGGTCACAGGGGTTACGGTGGCGAAGGGAGTACAGATGAAGGAAGTGTAGGAGTCTCATTTTTTTAGTGCAGTCATGCAACAATGAATAATGCTAGTGGTCTACAAATGAGTTGTTCTAGAGATACATATTTAGTGTTACAATTTTCCCATAACTTACAAGATTTTAAAAACAATGCTCAACAATGTATTTTTTATTGGACAGTGATGGCATTTAGCATTTAGCTGACACTCATGAATCCATGCAACTTCCTCATACCAATATATCTGCTGCACTACTAATATTCTTTATTCCGAGAATATTGCCTCATCCTATAAAGTTTCACTTCTACCAAGACCCAGTCAGTGATTGTGGGTTTCTGTATAAAGGAAGGGGGCATCCGGATTTGAACCGGAGACCTCTTGATCTGCAGTCAAATGCTCTACCACTGAGCTATACCCCCTTGTGTGAATGGCTCATTGATGGAAGGTAGATGGAGGCAATATTCACAGTTGGTTTCCTT
>CABFOQ010012918.1:9032-21403 GCA_900660455.1 Gephyroberyx darwinii | reverse complement strand
GAGTTGACATTGAGTTGCTGCTATGCCCCCGAAGGCATAACTGATCAGGATCCCTCAATGCTACTTTAAATGTAAAACAATGACAGCTTGCTAACAGGGTGAAAGGGACTGTGTTACTGATTCCCTAGCTCCCCTCCGCATGTGCATGAACACAGACAGGCACACACACACACACACACACACACACACTTTTCATTAGAAGTGAATCTGATCTGTAACACTGTGGTGACTTATAAAATGCTCCCCGCACCACCTGCTTTCGTTGTGGAGCTCAATAGCAGCCATTTCCAGGCAGTGATAGAAGGAACATCATTAATCTGTGGAGGTCAGCTGGGCAGAAGACAGCAAGGACAGCCAGTGGAATGCAGATGTTTTCTACATAATCACACAACAGTATGGATATGGGTTATAGCATGTATGCTTTGAATTTCCATGTGTCTGTCTGGCTGCATACCATTTAATCGCTTAGATCTTACACATTAATAAATGAATCAGATAGCAGATAAGTTGAAATGGAAAATGTCAGAGTGTGAAATAGAAACTCGAGACCTCATTGTGGCATATACCAGCAGATGCCTGGATGGCAGTACTGCCCGTTGAGGGATTAGCGAAGAAGATTTCATCAGCGACTGGGCACAGAGTGTGAGTGAGGAGGACAGGAGTTGAAAGACAAATTTTGCCACAGGCCAAGATTAGACAGTAGCGTGATGGATGTTCCCCTGCTTCTAATGAAGCTCCTGTCTCACATTAGCCCAGGGTGAAGGAAGCAGAGAGGGAGGGAAGGAAAGGAGGCTGAAAAGGGGGGCCAGGAGCACAGAGTTATCTCATGCTAACTTAGTTAGCTGATAGGCTCCAGAGATGCAGGAGGAGAAGGGTCAAGACCCCTACCAGCGTACCCCTGGGGACCCAGGCACAGAGAAGTCAACATTCCTGAGAAACTCTGAGACCTGCCTCCCCTAGAGAGATGGAGAGATGGAGAGATGGGGGGGGGGGCAGAGAGAGAGAAAGAGATAACTTGCATGTTCTCTTCATTTACCTTCCTTTCAGAGCAAGCATGTACAAATACATAAATCCCTGCCCTACTGTGCATATCCCAGCCTGTCTACACTCAAATGCATTAATAGTGAGTCATAAACTCACTTTGACCCGTTTGCACTCATTCCCTTCAATATTTCTGAAATATTTTCAGGCAAACTCCTAAAATAGACTTGTCTTGCTATTCTCCCCTCTTCCCCTTGGCTTAGTCATTACCAGTGCAATGGTGGCCGGCGCCTGCAGAAGTCTGAGGAGCAGGAGGAATTCTGATTAGCTATTTGGCAGCGAGCCACTATGACGACGCAGAAGCAAATGTCAGTTTTGTCGTTTACACGGGCATGGAAAAAGCATTTGCATTACTTATACTTGTATTTTTTACGAGGTGTAGTTTCAAGAAAATATAAATGTGTGCACACAGTTGATCTAGCAGTATATTTTAAATCTGTGGTGGAGTTTTTCACAAGTACTGTGGCTGCAGGACCTTGTTGCTCACATTATCTATCAACTGACTCTTAGATGCTCATCTGCTTGGTTGATACTGGCTCTGAGCCCTGGACTCAGGCTGCCTCTCAGAGATCTGTTGGGTGGCTGCCATAGGAGGATATTTCAGTCTAGCCGCCTGACAGTGAGCAATTGCAGGTAGAGGGGTGTGTCCTCCAGTGCACCATGTGGAGGAAGCAGGAAATATAAGTTCACCTGAACAAGTGAGCCATCCATCCAAAGGACATTTCATTTAATTAATTTATTTTCATTTCTCTGTTACTGTTAAACACATTGAATGGATGAGTAGTAGAAAATAGATGGAGTGAATTAAAGTGATTTGTTCATTCTAACTGTGGGACATGGGCATGTAAAATGCTTGAGGCAATTGTGTAAACTGTGCATCCCTTGTACTGTGGCCAGGATCTATGGACACAGCACATTTTAAGGTCAGTTGATGCTGTATAATGGCACTTTACAAGAGGATGTCTAACCTCACAATTGAATCCCCATCACTCCCCCTACTGTACACAAGGCTCAAAGGAATCTCACTCCTGGCCCCCAGGAGGTTTGATCAGTATGTTGAAATTAGTTCTTTGAAATACAGAAAAAAAAGGGAAGATTTCCAGGACCGTATTATATGAAATGACTGTTTGCAAGCAGAAATTCCCCAAACTCATGCTACACGTGTCAAGCATCATTTGTTTTAATGACCACAAGCAATTGTAAGTACAAAGGCAGATCAGAGAGGTAGTAGAGAACCACACAAAAAAAATGTTTTGGTTTCCAAGCCATCTCCCAGTTCAAAATGAGTGCAAGCACCAAAAACAACCATTCCTGCCTGTTCTCGACAGAGGACATTTTTTCAGCCTGTGTGTAAGCATTTGTCTATTTTCATCAGATCTAATACAGTGGAGCTTTGACAGCCCTCATTCTGCTCTCAATCCCAACTGTCATCCACATCTTGTACTTGACAGCCCACACTGTAGAAAAGCCCCCAAACCTTTAGGAATGTATGGGAAATATAGCTTGTTGGAATGCCAGTGGCAATCATTGCCAGCTAACAAAGAAAGAAGAAGACAGACAGTTACAAGCCTTCACAAAGCTCCAGACCAATGCAGTCTTTGTTAGCGTGTTCTCAATCACTCATCGATAGCCTCTTTTCTTTACGTTTTGGATCCAACTGTAGGTCATGTGCAGTGAGAGAAAGTAAATGTAGCATTGCCAGGAACGGCACGGTGCTGTCTCACCGCTCTGAATGGAAGCCATGCCCTCCAGACACCCCCTGTCTGGGTTGAAACCTTTCAGTATCTGGCAGTGGTGGTTGGTGTGCTCAAGGGGTGGAAGCATATCCAAACTTTCATCGTTTGTTAAAAATAGCCCGCCCCCACTCTCTGACAAAAAAAGGAGGCCTTGCTAATAATCACAGCTCTGTACAGGCTGGTTGAGGCATCTGGTCTGAGAATGTGTCATTTTTTAGGAGGGGCCTGGGAAATTGTAGACACCACGCTTGCTGCCCAGAATAAGAACCATGGGAATGATTGAAGGGGGCTTTTTTTATGTGGGCCGCTAAACTAGAAGCCTGTCTCCAGGATTTGACTCCCTTCCTTGTCGCCCATTGGTTGACTGGCCAGGCATAAGTCACTCAATGGCTTGTTTGGCAGAAACGGATGATTTTGTGCTAACATATATATGGCAGGGGACACGATGAGGTCAGGGAGTCAGACATGAGAGATGTCAGTGTTGAAGAGTCAGACAGAGGGCTAATGTCGCCAAGCAAAAAAAAAATGTATGTGTTCTTTGTGACATGACTGGAAATGAATAAAAATAAATACTCTATGAACCAACTGCACGATTCTTCTCTTTTTCCATTTAATTACTTGCATGGTCTTCCAATAAACCAGAGGAGACAAGGCCTCTCCATCATAAAGACATACATTCGGTTTGTGTCAGTCACCTCACGTTCACTAGACTTATGGTTTTCATGAGCGACAAGCCATGACTGATCATTCTCTATTCTGTGTGGCATGGTGGCACAGCAATCTGAACCAGCAAAAGGTTTTTGCAGTACTAACTTATTTCTATTCATCATTATATTCAGCTTCAACAGAGTAAATGATGACGGCTTCTTTCTGCAGTGACCACTGCAGCTGACATGTCTACAATATTTAATGATAGGTATACCACGTCCTTGGTGGGATAACATGACATCCTTATATGCAAAGTCAATGGCAATAACAACAATACTGCCACTTCTTCTAGACATACATGCTGTTAACACGTTGTTAGGGGGAAACCTATATTTGAATTAGACATGCTACTCAATAAATCACAGTGTGCTTTGCATATGGCATGGTGCAATCCCAGGATATGGTGTCAGTTATTGCGTAAAGAAACACAAAGAACAAAAGGATCTCTCTCAGGCTGGGCGTTTCCCTATGTACCGGTTAGTCTGTGTTATCAGCAGTTGAGAATCACCTAGTACAGCTGCATAGTGGGGTAAAAGTACCACACACATGCAAAGATCAGCTGCAAAGTGTGCTCTTGGTGTGACTAAAACACTCATTATAGGTACATGAATTGTTGAGTATTTAAAAAGTGAATATATTCTGACATCAAGCTGTTTTTACTTCATATGTGCAGAATATTTTCCTGCTATTCTGAGATACAGTAACCTGCACTGACTGATTAATTTATTGAGTTTAGAAAAATATAAAATAGTTTATTTGTTTAAAATTTGCTCATTTGAGAGCATGAGTGGCATGGCAATAACATTTTAAAAGTATGCATAAAGTACTAGTAAATGCTAGCAGTTATGAACAGGGCCGGCCTGAAGAAAAAGAAGAGTTAGGAGAAATAACAGGAGAAGCAAAATATTAAATATATTGGAAAAACATAAAGAGGGAATGCAATTTATTGGGATTGCAACAGGTGCACTGATGTGAATTGTCTCACAGTGTGGACAGCTATAAATCTCCTGGATGAGGAAGAGAAGTTGTCATTGGTGCCGTTAACTTGGCTAACAATTAGCCTTTATAACGGACAGAGGTGTTCATGGGAAACAAACTGGTTAATGTGTTAAGTGTTGTCAGACAAAGACTTGTCATGGGAAGGCCTGTGGAATTTAACCTGGCAAGGGTGAAAACCATCATCACTGCAGACAATTTCAGCAAATTCCTGAATAAGGCATCATTTTGCGCTTTGCATCAAAGCTTTACTCCAGTTCAGCTCCAAGAAAAGTGTTTTTAAATGTAGTATTTAAACAAATGTAGCATACAGTACTCCTAACCTGTCCCACACTGTAAAGCCCAACTACTGCAGCTCAGAAAACAATGATTACACCAGAAATGCTGTGTATGTGTTCCACCAAGGATGGGCCAGGAGGACCGAATGACAGCAAGTCAGGAAGCTAACATGCTTCATGCAGATGCCTCATTTGTTTTGACGCAATCTTTCAAATGACACTGCTGTGAGTTTTTCCATAGTGATGCAGCAGCTGTATGTTCTGTCAAGTAGTATGCCTACTCTATTGTGTCTCTGTTGCTGCCACATACAAACATAGCTTTTGTTGACAAATACCGCAAAATAACATCAGATAGCATAAACATCAACAATCTCAGAGGGTTTGGTAGGCTAGTTAGTGTTCGCCCTGAGATTGAGCACTTGAGCACACTGAGTCCTCAGTCATGAGTGTCAGGCTGTCTGGCCTTTACTGCATAGAATAAATAAATCACATATAAAGTCTAAATGTGTCACACCATAGTTAGTGTATAACCACAAACAGAGAATGCAGGACAGAGAATTGATCTAGAAATTGCATTCCTTGCAATAATACATTATTGTTTCAAAATATTGATATAATGTATATACCCTAAATTTAACGATTTCATTTAGAAGTTTTATTACAATATACTTTCACAGCTCCGTTACTATCCCAAATCATCACCACAATCCCAAATATCTACATCTGTCATGATATTTACATCTCGATTTTGTCTGAAGTTTAGTGAATTTCAGTTATTTTACAAACCAGATTGTTATTTCCCACATTGTATAGTACATCACCTTACCTGTAATACGTATTTGTTTCATTGCAGGTCGGAAAGCTATTGTACAGTGTAGTGAAGGAGCTCCCTGTGTGTTTGTAGCCGTGTATCCGCTTACTACCAATCAAAGCTCCATTACTACTGCGTTTTAAGGCATTAGAGATGTCAACATTGTTAAGGCATGTGTATTGTTTTCTCAGTCAAGGAAAATTAGAAAATGAATTCCTTTGGGCTGAAGTGGAGTGTGTTCATGCGGGGGTAAGTGAGGGCAGCATGCATGTGGGGGTCAGAGGGTGGCTGTCTGTGTGTTGAGGGAAGGTGGTGGTGGAGGGGGGGGGTTTGCCAAATTGTGCTCAGTCACTCACTGGCAAACCATTTTCACTGAGACAGATGAATTGTGGGAAAAGAGGAAGCATAGTGGCTCTGCCATTTGTTTTGCTTATAGCAGCCTCCCACCCAGACATGCTGAGTGCATACTGACTAAAGACACAAACACATGCTTTTCTATCAGACGCCTCACCATGACTGTTGTTGAACAAAAACAAAATGAATCATGAAGGTTGTGGCGTTTAGAAACGTTGCAATCCACAACACAAGGCAGGATGTTGTGGTACAGGTAAGAAGAAAGGAGCACAGATATTTGCTGAAAACCTGACATTTTCTCTTAGCAAGATTGGTATGGAGCCTAAACCATAGTGTGTACAGTGTGTGCTCATGTACTGGTAGCTATTGACCTTGTACAAAGCCCCCTCTCTTTCTCTCTCTACACCCCCCTATTCCCCTCCTCCCTCTCTCCCTGGCAAGGAAATGGCAACTTGAGCACAGCGCAGAGCAGTTACGGCATTAGGACAACAGAGGCGTGGCTGGCCTTAAATGAGGGGACAAATTGTAGTGCAAGGAGGAGGGCCAGCAGTGGTTCAGTGGCACACGGGAGGTGGCCCCTGAGCAGGCTAGGGGGGTCAGGCCAGCCCCCCACCATGTGAACAGGAAAAGTGTGCACTCGTGAACTTTTGCCTTGTCCCGCTCAGTCCATCATCCAGCAAATGGGGCACATCAGCCACACAGCTGGGGGAGAGAGTGGGTCTGGGGCAGGAGGAGCCCAGAGTGGAGAGGTGGGTGGTGGGGGTGGCTGAACACCTCACACAGGCTCCCTTTGTGCTCTGGCCAGGGGTTTGCAATACTATAGGGGGCAAAGTGAAGTAAGGGAGATGGGGGGTATACTGGAGGAATATAAGGAGAGGAACATACTGTTGGGGCAATTACCACTTGGTCATTATCATGCCCCAACAGAGGATCATCTATCTTCTCATTCAAGGTGTCACCTGGTCTTCATTTACTGGTCAATAACCATTCATTACACTGAGAGCTGGCTTAAATGGGACCCAGCCCTTTTTCTCACACAGCCAGTGACGCTATCAGAACTGGTATCATTTTAAAAATCACTATACTAGAGTGCCCTCCTTGCCCTGAAAACCTCATGACACTCAACCTGTGCTACAAATACAAATGTATAATCTGATTTACATGTTAGCTGTTATGTGTGTGTATGTTAAAGGTGTAGGGTTTGCCCCTCTTCCTGTACCATTGCACAGGGGAACTGTGTGGGAGGAAATGCCTCTGAATTGGTAGGTCAAGTGCCTGGGGAAGTCGGCCCAGCCCTGCTATCCAACTTGAGTTTGATTCCAGAGAAAAAGCTTAAAGCAAGCATGCAAACACATACTGTATATGCACACAGGCACACACACACACATCGACAGTTATAATGTTCACTTCACCATTATGATAGTCCAGTCCACTATTCTGAAACCTGGAGTAAATATAGCTATGGGGAGCTATGAATGGGAGTTCAAAAAATGACATACATTTTTTGATTTTAATATTTCAGGATGTGTTTATTGTTCCAGAATACCTGTCAATATATTTCAGTGAGTTTCCTCATGAGCAGCCTCACCACACCGTGTGGCTATTTATAGTTTATTCTGTGGACAGCAAGTTAAAATGTTAAAATGTTGGATTTTCTCTCTCCTGAAGTTGCCATCAGCAGCAACGTTTGACGGTTGAAAATTAATTTGATTGAGATGGTGATGAACATATGTAGTAAATTCATGGAGCATGTATCCTGACCATATTTGTTGTTCCTCCAGGATAATAAACAACATTGGCTCTTAATGTGTCTAGACTACTTGCAGAGCCAGGAAGAAAACTTGGAAACAGCCCCAGTTCTGCAACTCACTGGAGCATAAAAGTAATCTTCTGTTCTGTGTGGATGATTTGTGAGAATCAAAATGACTCTTTTTGCCTCATAACCAACCAGTAAATATGCGTGTGAGAGACGGCATGAGCGACATGAGGTCACATAAGGGGGCATAGAAAGGGAGGATTAGGGATTATATGATTGATTCAACACGATTCAATAGTCATCAGAACAAATAAAATACCAACATTAAGTGCTCATGTGATTATATATGATCATTATATTTGAAATAATGAAAAAGCACTATGAGGTTCTTTGTAATCAATCTGTTAAAAAAATCTTTTTCATAAAGGCCTTTGAACAAAAAAGAGAGAGGAACTTTTTAAAAACGTGGTTGTGTGTAGTCATATAATCTAATTAAGATGTTACTAAGTGGATGGAGTACTGAAGGGAAAAAGCCACGGATTTTGTCAATCTCTACTATTGATTTAATTAACTGCAAATCTCTTGCTGTGACCCCTGTAATCCTGTTTTCTTGCCTTTTTTCGCCCGGTAAAAATTAAAGTTTAACTATAAATAGAGGTGGATAATGCAGTTGACCCGAGGGGTTAATTCTCAGGCTTTTGGATGCTTTCATCCCCTCAAGGCCCCCAGTCCATACTCTCCTCAGGTTACATTACCATGAACTCGAGAACCACCACAAGGAAATGAGTTCATATGGAGAAATGAAGCCAGGATTTGGTCTGCTCGGGCACCTTTGTAGACACTCCCAAGATGAGAGGCCGGGAACAGGCTGGGCCTAAGTCCTGATTAATACCCCGATTCCACACTACGTCATGAGGTCAGTAGGAATCCAAATTGGGTGAAATCAACCGCAAGAAGTAGAATAAAAGGAATGAATCGTAGAACGGACTGCAACAGACATGATTGCTTTGTTAGAAAGTGTAGTGGCGTTCCTGTTTCAACACCTGTCAGAGGCATCGACAAACCCACAAGAAGAGAGGGAAGAGAGAAACTGTTAAAAATGTCTCAATTAATTCCAGATGAAAGGGCTTGCTGAGTGCAACCACTCTGAGCTGTGTCCATGCATGCTAGGGAGTCGGAGGCTTTGCTGACTAATTGCTCCTTTACATAATCCTAAAATGTTTTTACATAATCTCAGATAGTGTTTACACGTGAAAACGCCACAGGATTAGAGTTATAAAGTACTTCACAGCGCCAGGATAAATATACATATACACGAATGCCGACCAGTTTGGCATTCATCATTTAACTTCTACATTTGTCCACCTAATCAAAATACAGTTGAATAAATGGATATATGTATGGCCTGAGTACACATACAGAAGCCAAGCAGCAGATGACAGGTCAGTTAGTCCAAGCCTTTAATTCTATCATTTATTTGTCAATGTTGGTGACACTTTGGACCTGGAGCCATGGCATTTGTGTAGTGCTGATAGGATATGCATTATAAAGCAGTAACACACACACACACACTTGTGCATACTGCAAAGCATACACATCTACACAAACTCACACTGTACAAACAAACACGCACGTATGCACAGCCACATGTACACACAAACAAAAAAAGAGTACTGATTGCCTCTGCAGCTGAGTTAAGCTGAGGTCTGGAAGCCCCATTGAGAGGGCTGCTGGTGTGGATCTGAAGGTAGAGGTGCCTCCCGGGGTGATGGGCTCTAGGAAAAAGGCCACTGAAGATTCGTTACTGAGGGTGTCATGTAACATATGGCTATCAATTAATCAATTAATTGGTAACACATTTGCAGTTTAGTGAAAACAAAGGTGAATTTTTCTATTAGATTCTTTGTCCTTTTAAAGGCCTCTGTGCTGATGAATCTCTATAATACTTCATGGAGAATTAATGCAGTGGAGAAAGGGAAATATTTGAAGTCTGACATCAAATCTTTCTTATCTCTCCCTCTCTCTCTCTCTCTCTCCCTCTCTCTCTCTCTCTCTCTCTCTCACTCTCTTTTTCTCTCTCTCTCTCTCCAGGGTGTTTAGTGTGTGTGTGGCCTCGGAGGGAGCAGTACAGAGACCCTGTGTGATGGTGTGTTGTAAGGGTCAGACAGTCAAATTTGTCTACTGCTGACTTTTTAAACAACCAAGTATCCAGCCCAAAGGATAACAACAGTTAGAATGACGTCAACCTTTCGTTAACGTCTAATCTCCTATTACATACACGCTCCTTTACAAATCCTAAATTCTAGTCCCATTGTGGGATGTCATGCAGAATCCCTCTAACAGTGTGTACAGGGGCTGTACAATGTGGAGGACTGTCCAGAGCAGCCTTTGCTCCAACTCCACATCCCCCAAAAGCCTCCCCTCTGCCTGAACACCCCCAAACCCCCAGTGCATGCATTAATCTTGTACACCCGGGAGGGGAAAATCCAGCAGCTGCCAATGTAGTCCCACCCAGCAAGCTCTGTCCCAGGAGTTCTACTAATTCCAAGGTCATGTGGATGTCTCGGCCCCTTTCCTCTCACCCCATTCCCTTACCTCAGCCAAGAGGGAAGGAGAGGAAGTGAGGGAGAGTGACAGAGGAGAGAATGGTAGAAGAGGAAGAGGAGGGAGAATTGCAATGCTATTGTCACAGAGACAGAGTGGGAAGTGAGAAGTTCCCTCATACAGTAGAGCTAGGTGTGATTGGGCATGTATATTTCTGGAGGTGGGAGAGGAGGGGAGGCTCGGTGCTGTTTCAGAGTTTTCTACATTTTTAGTGATTGAATATTTCATTAATGGCGTCCCGGTACCAGACATTCCTAAATCTCCCTCCTCTCAGTGACCCCTCTCAGGTGGCGGAGGCCCAGAGACCGCCAAAGGAGGTCACATGGCCTCTATTAACCTGATTCCACAGAGAATCCACTGGAGACACAGAGGCTCACCCAAAATGTGTTTTGCTTTTGGAGGGGTGTGAGAAAAGTCCGAAAAATCACGCTACATTTAAAGCGTTGTTACAGTGAGTATCATATACGAAATGTCTAAATAAATCTGGTACAGAATTTGCCTTGGTCATTTTGGTAAATCACACCTTTCAGTCACACCAATCAATACATTTATGGATTCATAATTTTGAGAAAGATGATGAATGCAACAGAATCAAGGTCTTTATGTATTCACATGCAACCCAATTTTGGTCATTTGGAATCCCTCCTCTGTTGATGAGTCATGTCCATGATATTGTACCAGGAAATAACAAAAGCTCTCTGTAAACCTTACTGGCAGAAGTATATGAGTTTAATCCTGCCAGTATTAAAACTACTGACAGTAAATATTACAAACACACGCACGGATGCAGGCACGCATGCACACACACACACACACACACAACACACACATACATAGGACTGGTGGTGCAAAGTACAATGAAAGTTTGTGTTAATTAGTGTTTAGTTTTGTTGTGATTATGACTAGGTATATTATACTGTGTGTGTGTGTGTGTGCGTGTGACTGCAAGGCGGAGGAGCCATTACAGACACAGGACACACCTGGGAGTGCGTTAGTCGCACACCTACACACACACAGGCCGCTCCCTGTGGATTTGGCCATAAACCCAGACTATGAGAGACTATACACACCACAGACGACGCACACGTGCAGCTTGGCCAGGGGTTTGATTGTGATCTGTGTGTGTGTGCATTTGTGAGTGTAGCCCGTTGTGCAACCCTCAGTTCAGAAACGGCACAGTTAGACCCGGGCTTCACATCACGGAAAATTGATTTGAGTGAGAGCCGTGGCAATATCGTATGACTTCTCCTCCAAGCACCGCAGACACCTCAGTTAAATGGGTTTAAGCAGCACCTCTGAAGAACCTCCTGGGCCCTTGTCCGCTGTCTGGCCCTTTTATAGCAGAACAAGAGGTGTGTGTGTGTGTGTGTGTGTGTGACTGGATGAAGGAGGGAAGAGAGGAAGTATGCATGTGTTACACTGCGATAAGTCTGTGTGGTGAAGCTTTTTGAGGCGAGGGCAAACTCCCAACCAGTCGTCTGCCATACTAGGGGTCATCCACAATTCAAGAAGGCAGAGTGTTTCAGAAAGCCTCTGAGAATCCAGTTGGTTGGAAAGACGTTTTGCAAGACAACTTAAGCATCTGGATTAGTTTTGCACATTGCCCATCATTATTTAGCGTGAAGACTGCCTCTGGTTAAGGGTTTCACGCTCCTTAGATCGATGAATCAACGAGTCTCTGAACGAGTTGAGCGATCCTCAGTGGTTTCACCATGGCTGCTAATCAACAACATTAAGGATCTTGTAATAATTGTTATAAATGAAACTTTTTTTTTTTTTAATTAACTTTGTGGGCCCTCAAAACTTGAATTTCTACCTGCAGCTAACGTGACATTGCCTTTGACAATTCCTGGCCGTGACTCAAAACACACTGCAGCCATTTTCACTCCACTGTCATTTTTGTTTAGTCTCGTCCAAGTTATATTCCTGTCTTCTTTCTTGTCTGTCTGAAGAACTCAGTGTGTCTGTGTGTGTGTGTGTTTGGTTTTCGGGGGGGTTTGGCTCGGCCTCAGTATTGTTCAGCTCTGCCTGAGCTCATATCGTATGCAGCGGTCGTCTAGCTCTCGCTGTCTTGAACGCAACCCCGG
>CABFOQ010012917.1:7622-18017 GCA_900660455.1 Gephyroberyx darwinii | reverse complement strand
CCCTGCGGTCGATCTATGCGGTCACGGCTTTTCTCTGTCCTGGCCCCACAGTGGTGGAATGACCTCCCTACTGATGTCAGGACAGCAGAGTCGCTGCCCATCTTCCGCCGCAGGCTGAAAACCCACCTCTTCAGGAAACACTATCCTGACCCTTCCTCTTAAGTGTTCCTGTGCTCTTGTTTATTAGCGCTTGATTATCTGACTTACTTATTTTGTCTTAGCTCTTGTTTATTTTGATCGACTTATTTGTCTCACTTGTCTACTTAAAAGTAGGTAGCTAATGTTACTGCACTTATACCGTAGCACTGGTTATGCTCTTAAATGCTTGTTTAGTAAGGAAATGCACTGATGATTTCTGGTGACTAGTAGTTCTCTTACCGACCTATGTTGAATGCACTTATTGTACGTCGCTTTGGATAAAAGCGTCTGCCAAATGACTGTAATGTAATGTAATGTAATGTATAAACTTAGCATGCACAATTAGAAATATTTATATTATAAAATATATTATAGAAATATTTAAGACATGTAAATAGTTTTGTGTAACAATGACCACGTTTACATGCAGATCAAAAATGTAAGGCGGTAAGACAGAACCAATGTAAACACCTTACTCTGATCATGTGATCATTAAGAATAATGTCTTAACTTAAGTTGGAGGATTACATGCTCCTCTGTGGGTTGAGGAAATTCTGCAACCAATGAAACCTTTTCAAAACCAATTATATACACTCAAAAATGCATAGTCGTCAAGCTTAAAACAAGGCTGTATTTCTTTGTCTCTGAAAGGTTGACATTTTGGAGATGAGAGGTTTTCGCCCGGCAACAGCAATACGTGGACTACTCCAACATGAATTAATAGAGACCAGGCAGAACATGTATTCCCCTTAATTGCATTTCTTTAAGTGCGATCAAGTTGCGACTGTGTAGTTGGTGTTCTGTCAGGGGTGCCTAGCTCAAGAAAATAACACTTGCAAAAACCATATGTCATGTGTAAACTGAATTATTAGAGGAGGTGTCACTTTCTAGAATGATGTCAACAGCTTGATAGCACTATTGTCTTACACAGACTAATAGTCAGAATATCGTGTGCATGTAAACGTAGCCAGTGTTTGTAGCACACTGCAGTAACTAACTGAATGGATGTTTATATCATGGGTATTTCTTAACTATCTTAAAGAGTATTTTTCTTGTGCATCTCTGCTTCATTAGATACTAAATGGTGGAGAGAGCAAGAGAGAGAGGATGACATGGAGACAAATTAGTCAAAGGCACGTGGTCTGAATCCGAGGCTGTTGACTCACCTGGACTCCCCACAGATTTTATTTTTTATTTTTCTCTTAAGAAAGTAAATGGTAAGATGCTGTCGTTCTCCTGGAAGTAGGAATAACTAGTCATGCATTCATCTAATTACACAAAGGCCAACTGAATGATACATCTATCCTTCAACCTCATGGCACAGTGACCTGAGTCATGGATGATGTTGTTGTTGTAAGTTTTGATCATGTTGAGGGTGATCATGATACTGTATATAATGATGACTATGATCATCACCTAGATATTGAATCACACTGTATGACTGGTAATGATAAAATGTGCAGAAACAGACCTGTCTGCTCAGAGAGAGAGAGGAGAGAGAGAGAGAGAGACCGAAAGTGAGAGAGAAAGGGAGCCAGAGAGATGAAAAGATCCAGGATGAGTGGGGAAGCTGACTCACCGGTGGGTAAGGAGGTAAAGGAGATGACAAGTGGACAGCTGGTGGCTGGTGTCTGGTGGCTGTCTTATTAATGACGATAGAGACTGAGAGATACCGGAAAGTTCCACCTGCAGTCTTCTTGGAGGGGGGGCTTCAAAACACAATGTCAGTGGTTCCGCTTGCACTGAGAGCTAGTGCAACACAGATGGAAAGTTACAAACACTGGAGATATGAATAAATAAATGAGTCCTTGTTAAGGGTCTGGGTCAACTTAGCCCAGGCTCCACATTTGGAATAAGCCCGGATGATGCAACTTGCTGTTTTTCCGCTGTCAACCTTTTGGCATCGGTTGTTGTCACGTTACTCGGCTTGTGAAGCAACATAGTAACATATTAGTATACTAGTAGCAAATCGGCAGCTTCCTACTACCACCATGTATTAAACTACAGAAACATAAAACTTTATTTCCAACTTATCATGAACATCATGAATCTAATGAAAACTGTGGGTTACTTACGTAGACCTTGATTCTCTGAAAAATAGAGCGGGATGTTTCACCCTATGGGAAAGGTAGACAGCTCCCAGAACTGCAACATGCCTACCGAAGCTGACCAGCTGTCCTGACAGCAGTGGGTCCTGAGATTACCAAGCACTGTATGTGCCAAGGAGGGCACTGTAATGTCTAGCCGGTAGAACCTGACCAAGGTATGAGGTGGCGCCCCACTCCTGCATGGACACCCACCTGAACAGGGCCCACGATGTGGGCACGCCCCTGGTTGAATG
Organism: Gephyroberyx darwinii; assembly: GCA_900660455.1. Classification (NCBI taxonomy): domain Eukaryota; kingdom Metazoa; phylum Chordata; class Actinopteri; order Trachichthyiformes; family Trachichthyidae; genus Gephyroberyx; species Gephyroberyx darwinii. The sequence continues at coordinate 15,538 of CABFOQ010012917.1, read as the reverse complement.
GGCCTTAGATTTAATAGGGGGCTGCAGACTCGGACGCATGCAATTGACTTCCGCTCTAGGTGAAAGGAATTGCAACTGCCCAAAGGGGTACCATGCTGTACCAGGGGCAGTCTGTCTTTGACACACAGGCTGTCATTGGAGCTTCTGTGGCTGACACGCCCAAGGCATTGTCAACCATAGGTCAAAACTTCAAACAAAGTTTGAAAAAGCTTGTTGTGAAGGACAAGCATCTACATGTGCTATGTTACACTGGGCTCCAAATGAGAGTTAGCTGCTTAAAAGATTTGAACAATACCCAGGAATCTTGTAACGTGATGTCAGTAAACTACACACAGCATGCTCATGTTTACCAACCTGGTCTGTGATCGCTTCATACCAAAGGATATCAAAGGGGCGAGGGAGGTCAAGGATCTAACGTTGGTGAATCCAGCTTTCTCTGGACAGAGTGTTCGTTCACTGATGGTTAGGAGATTTCACTCTGAAGTTTTGATTTGTCACTTATCCTGGGTGAAGAAATATCCGTACCCAATACTGGAATTACATTTGGACGGGGGAATCTGCAGCGTCTTCAGCGTGTAGTGGGGATGGGACGCTCTTCTCTGTTGCAGCTCCACTTTGTGATTTAGACTGATAAGATGGCTGTAATTTGACATAAAAACTTTACCTAGTGGAGCTTTAATGTCTAGACTGTTGATGCAGTTGAGACCATCGAGCATATGTGAGTTAGTGTGGAAGGTTTTCAGGGCCCTTAGAAGTCTGTCACAGATTTAACCAGATTTTGAAGGTGACTAGTTTCACCACTTTATTATATCACATGATTAATTTGGCAAACAAATATGTAGATGAAAACACTGTGAAGTAGTGACATCTGCTTCGTGCCACCACAGTTTATCTTGCCTCGTCTTTAATCGGTATGCCAGTGGGCTAACTTCCGACAAACCCCTACTGCAGCTTTGGAGGTTTTTCTGTTAGTGTCCTATGTGACTCACCCACTTTGTAGAGACTTTGTAAGGAGCCTCTTGTAGGCACATACCTGAGGCCTGGTGGATAGCAGTGAAAAGGTTTCCTGCCAATACTCTTATCATTGTTCCTCGGGGTCCAGAGTACTGCTGCTTTTCTATCCAGGTAGTTGATAGCATTCACATGTCACCGCTAGAATAAAAACTAGCTGGCAGAATAGAAAACCAACAATAAACTGGCCCCCGGAGTAGAGACCCACTGACAATAGAACTGAAGTAATTTGTGAAGGCATTTGTTCATCATCCTTGACACCCGTGCTTCCCATTCATTTAAAAGTGTCATGGAATGAAGTAAAAGCCAGATCAAGAATATAAACCTTCTAATATTGCCTCATTGTTTCTCTACACATTGTGAAATTAAGCACACCATCTCTGTCCTTGTGCTACATCTCCAATTATGTATTTTTTCTCATTCTAATTGAAATTATCTATAAAATAAATGTTGGACCGAGCAAACTGCCAAAATACATAGCAGTACATTTGAAATATCCATCACGTTTTGCTCAGCTTCTGAATTTTTTTTGCATGTTTCTGCAGGATGGTACAGTGTACCCGATGACCACCTTCAACACCAAAATGGTTCATTTCAATAAAACACAGCCTGCTGGAACACACTCCGGTAAACACAACAAAAGCACAGGCAACCAATTTAGCAACACACTTATTTTTACTTAGAAGCCACATTCGGTAAATAAGCACGCAGACAGCCCATCATCATTCAGTCCATCATTACAGTGTTACCAGGACCTTTCTGCGTCTCTCTACTCCTTTCTCTGTCCCATTAGCATTGTTGGGTATGTTAATATAGCCACTAGCTTATGTAATCATAACACAGGCAGAGGAGTGGGTTTAGAGCCTCCTAATGGCCTCATCAATGTAAATCTCCTGGATAATAATAAGCTGAAATGTGGGTACATACAGTAGCTAATGCTCCACACTGAGAACAAAAGATTTGTGCACATAACTTAACGCATTAGACATCTCGGCGTGGTTAGAGGCCAAACATACGAACGCGCATATTTGCTGAGCCGCTTTTGAAAATCACGGACATGCTTACATACCAGACACACACCAGCAAAGGAGAAAGGAGAAGGAAAAACGCATAGAATTCGTACTTCCCCCCCGTCTCAGTGAGTCCTGCTGCTCGGGCATCATCGGCGTATCAGGTCCATGGAGATAACCTCCAAAATGTTTTGACGCTTGACGTTTAATTTTTCACATCTGTGTGTTGGAATGAAAAATGTAAATGTTTGCATAGATAGATAGATAGATAGATAGATAGATAGATAGATAAAGACAAAGAGTGTACACCAATGCTTAGTGTCAAAATAATACCTCTCTTCTTTTCCTTTCCCCACTCTTCACCCTCTCCTCAATTACTCTTCAACTTCAATTGCTTTCTTCCTCCACATTTCACAACACAATTGGCACTCTAAAATTGTTGGATAGAAAGCAGCACTGCTGGCAATTATTCAAGATCAATGGGTTGTTACAACTTGGTTATACGCTAAAAAGATATTTGTTTCTAAGTGTTGAGTCACTTCTGAAATTGTAGTACGGTTTGCTTTCATTTTTCATTTCATTTCATTTATTAGTTAGTTTTCTTTCTCCTCTTCCTTAGTCCTCCCCTCTTTAAAACAAAGGAAGAACCATTGCTCTGTTTCAAAAGTGTCATTAGGGTGTCATGGCATAAGAATAAAGACTTTGTGTTGTGAAATGGACAGAAAGATCGATGCTATAATCCTGATCAAATCATCGTTTTGCTTGAAGCGTGGTGTACATATGTGGTGTACATCCTGCCATCCTTAATGTAAATGTCAGTGTATAGAAACACAAATGTTATAATGGCTGAATAACAGAGCCAAGAAAGTACCATAAGTAAAACATGTATGCTACACAATATTAACACAATAAAGCGCATGGCCAGGCTGTGCAAAGACACGTACTGCGCATACACATACATACACACACGTGCAAAAACGGCATGCATGCATGCACACTCACACACACACACAGGATGCACATATTTTCTCGCCTTTATTTTGAAATGCACGTTGATACTGCATAGAAATGTAGTCATGGACAAATTCTCTGCTTGTGCGTCGGTGGCTTTGTTTTCACTGTTCCACTACGCCTGTTTTGTAAATGTTTTTAAGGCTCAGGAAACACTTGGAGTAGCACACACAAATGTTACAATGACAGAATAACATAACAATAGTCAAGAAAATACCACATGTAATAGATGTATGGTACACAACACTAACACAATACAGACCGTGGTACTCATGTCAGCGCATGGTCAGGCTGTGCAAGACACAAAGGGGCCCATGTAGCTCAGTTTATGTTCTCCCCCTTCTAGCACATGCACAGTCTGCATAATTCCCTGACAAAGACAGTCAGCCTCTGTGTGTGTGTGTGTGTGTGTGTGTGTGTGTGTGTGTGTGCTAGTTTGTTTGTTAATGCATGTGTTGGTTTATGTGTGTGTGCATATATGCAATGCTAAGGAATAACCAATTACACGTAACAGAATTGCAGCCACTGGAATATCTGAAAGCAAATAAATGGCACTCTAACTGTAATCAGTTTCAGTTGCAGTTACAGCAGAAATTTTATTAAATACTTTTCAGAATATTTTGTTAGGGAATAAAGGTATTTTGATTGTATGGTTACAGAGACTTTTACCCAACTAGAAATAATGCTGGATCATTGTTGTTAGTGATGCTAAAAGTAAATTGGTATAATTTTGCAATCAATACATTTTGGAGGCACAGTATTCCAAAAGTAACTGAGACTAAAGCGATTGCATTTCTGAGTCATCCAATAGATTTTTAAGATGATGTGTTCATTAATCTGTAATGTGCGTGTGTGTTTGTGTGTGTGTGTGTGATATTTCAGCTCTGTTGGGGGCAGGGAGCAGACAAACACACTGCATCTGGAACCTCGGCGTCTGTAGACCCACCGCAAAGCACACGCAGTGCTTGCACGTGCAAATGTTCACATCTACTTGAATGTGTTCTCACACACATTCGTACACAGTATCACACACAATTTCAATAAAATCACACATACAACACGCAATACTGCACATACACACTGCATGCATATACCCCCGGATGGACACACGTGCACACACTGCACACAATAAAAGCTGTCCAAGAATTCATAGGAGGATGAGGGATCAGGGAGTGTCTCTTCTCGCCTCGTCTCGCCTCTCTAACCCACACTGACTCATTCAGACCAAGACAAAGGCAGAAAAACAGCAGTGCAGGGGAAAGGCATGCTGAACAGATGCAGCTGTGCTTAACGCAAACAGAAACTAAACACAGCCACACTGCACAAACACGTACATACGCACACACCTGCAAAACTACATGCATGCGCACACTCCCAGACATAGGATGCACACATTTTCTCACTTTGAAATACACGCTGATACTGCATAGAAATGTAGTCTTGCACAAATTCTCTGCTCGTGCTGCGGTGGCTGTGTTTTCACTGTTCCACTGCACTTGTTTCGTAAATGATTTTAAGGCTCAGGAAACACTTCATACATTGGAGTGGCATCCGACTGTGCCGGTGTCTCCTTTGTCGAGGAGATCCAGTTAGCTTACCATGCTGCTTACGAAGCTAAAAGAGGTTAATGATACGATTTGTTACACGAGTGTAGCGGTAAAATTGGTTTTCAAGCTGCACGTTACTCCACATGGCGGCATGTAAATGGGGCCGTATAGAATATGGCTGCAGCAGACCCAGCCTTGACTGCAGGGCTTCTTTGTGCATCTGTCAATCATGCAGCCTGTCGATATGAGCCCTGTCGCCCATTAGCCTCTCCATATGGTGCTAGACGCCGCAGGAATCTCCTATATGCATACTCATATATGTGCTCTATCAAGCACCAACATGTATGTAATCTGTGTACCTTGTTCTTAGGTTGCAGGAAAGACATATCTATCTATCTATCTATCTATCTATCTATCTATCTATCTATCTATCTGTCAAACATTTAAAATGGAACAGAAGAGGCAGAATCTACTTTGCCAGTTCTCCTATGGGGATCAGTAAGGTATCATCTTATTTTGATCTTATCTTAACAAAATGAAGAATTCAGCCAATCTCATTACAACATATTACACTTCTCATGTGCTGACTCACTAGCAGCAGGCCCCTACCTCCTTTTGGGTCCAGTCCCGGTTTATGAAACCAGGAATGTAATCTTTTTTTTTTTATTCATCTTTATGAAGCCTGAAGGTTGTCAGTTGCACACATGCTGTGGGCAATACTAATTTCACAGTCCGTTATGACAGTTCATGGTACAATCGTAATCAATACCCCATCTTAAAGGCAACGATCGCTTTGAATTCCCATCAATCCATACAGTGCATGTGTTTAATGAATGCTATGTATTTTGTAAATATACTTGAATGCGGTTTTCTTTCATTTTGTGGTAGCTTTCACTTAATCCAACCTGTACCTTTACTCTGGAAAATATTTCTAGCTTCAAACCTTCGTTCTCAGCTCAAAATGACACCGAAGTTTGGAGCCACGGATGGTGGGAGCTCCTCTCCTAATTCTTTCATCCACCCTGGATATAGACAGGTATGGGTATCCAAGCTATTATTCATGTTGGTTACTTTACCTTTACCTTCACTCTCTGTGTTTAACTCTGTACAGTCATATACGTATGAGTGGCAAGTGAAATATATTGAAATAACTTCAGTGATTGGAAATGAATGTCAACATTCTTTGTGCATCAATTCATGGTTTACTTTGCTGCCAGCATATTTCACAGCATATTGCACCAAGCAATGAATGAATTATTTCATCAGCAAAAATCATGATAGAGCTGAATATGGGTTTTAAAGGTAACATTTTCAGGCAGAATATTGCTGCATATTGAATTTAATATTATTTACATGTCAATATTGTAGTGCATGAAATTACACACCATATGTTTTCACTGTGCGTCATTATCTTGAAACAATGCAGTAATTTCTGATATCACATTGATATTGTCCTATATTTATTTATTGACTGATGTCTTTGTAGCCATGTTGTAAAACCTGTAACATAAATCGATATAATAAGTCTGTGCTTAATGTGTTATGCTGTATTGCTTTGGCAGTCCTTCCTATTGAGAGATGAGCACTTAACAAGGCAGACAGTTCAGGCCAGTTGAAGCAAGCAGGACGGCTCTCAAGAATTCTATGCACACACGCACGTGCACACGCACAAACACACACACACACACACACACACACACACACAAACCTCTGGTTCACCTTCCTTCATGGTTCAGTGGTTATTCATTCAATCACACACTAACTTCAATCTTACACACACGCACGCAGACACACACACACACACACATGCGCGTGCACACACATTAGCATATCCCACTACAGCATTTAGACCCAGCCTACTGTAACATATAGGTAAAGCTCAGTCAATTATGCCAGATTAAAATGTGCTTACATGTATTAACATGGGCAGTTTTGTGTAGCTCAGTTGGCTATAACCCCATTCTCCCTGCCATAATATACATTGAAAATGCATGAAATCGCAATAGTGTACGTCTTTAAAGCAGTACGAAAAGCAGCTGCATGTGACATTTTTCCGCAATAAAATCTTTTTTATTGGTCTGAATTATGTGCACAAGAGAAGGCTGTTAATATTCTGTACAAGAAGATCAAAATCATTAAGGAGATCGTATAACAGGTCAAGCGAGATCAAGAAGATCATTAAACACATCGTTTATTATATGTGGAAAATATATGGAATCCCAATATCATAACTCATTTAAAGCAGTTTAAGCAGTTTTAAAGCAGCATTAAGTATAATTTTAATATAAATATATATTTATTTTATGGGTCCAAATAATGTAGTGGGCTGCGCAAGAGGAGAACGGTGTTTGAAATCCTGTGGAATTATAGTAAGAACATGAAGGATGAGGCTTAAACAACACTTGGTCCCTGTCTCAGATCAGCTGATAAAACCATCTGTAAAATTATTTGCTTAATGGTTTGCAGATGAACTGCTGTCAGACATTTTCTACTATAGCAGCAGGGGGTCCTGGGGTCAATTCACTTTTAATCCAATCAGTTGAAATGTAGATATCGGCTGCCATTCATTTGCTAATTACAGAGCAATCATTCTCAGGTTTTTTTTTTTTTATTGGTTTGGTGCAACGACCTGCTTGTGCCGCGAGATTTTGACCGTTTGACTGTTGAAGGAAACCCCGGTGATTGAGGTGAAGGCGAATTGAAGCCGGGCTTCGGGGAGCGGAGGATGAATGAATGGCGTTGGCAGTTTGACCGACTCGGTGGGAAACACGACGACTCACAGCAGACGGTCAGTCACCCCCAGACCTAACCTCTGTCTCTCTCTCTCTCCCTCGCTAAGCTTTCTCTCTTAGTCTGCCTTTACAGGCACCAACTGTGTGGTTGGGTTGTGCAGTAGGTTACAACGTAAGGACGTGGGGTCACAAACTCTTCAACGTCACATGCTAGCTTCCCCCATCGTCTTTTCCTCCTGAGTGCAGCGTAAATTATGATATTTCCTGAGCTAAGAGTCGCCGCTGAATCAGTCTACAAACCTTTAAGGCATCCCACACTCCTTCCCTCTCCTCATCTCTCCTTTCATTCCCACCCCTCCCCTATCCTCCTCTCTCATCACTCCTTCAGTTCCCACACCTCCTTTCTTCAGACGCCCTTTGCCGTTCCCTTCCTTCCTTCCTTTTTTTACTATCCTTCCTTCCTCTCTCTCCCTTTTCTTGCCCATTTCCTTGAATATCAATGTAAAGAGAGGATGTGGAAAAGGCGAGACCTCCCCTCGTCGGTGGGAAAAAAGGGAGAGACCATCGTCTCACAGTCGGAGGGGATGCAGCAAAGGTATAGGCTG